>JABUQX010055297.1:0-17500 GCA_015478945.1 Trachelipus rathkii
AGATCTTGACTGAAAAACGCAACGGTCAACGTATTGGCTCCCACTCTTTCGCGTTCTTCTTTATCGCTGATATTAGGCGTTACCCATTTTTCTAAATATGCGTCGTTGGCGCGCTTGATAATGGAATCGATTAATTCCAGCGCCGCTTTCAAATTCGTCGTTCGCGCTATCTCGATGCAGTAACCGATCAGACTCGAGTATTCGTCCAAGCTATTGTTGTATAGATTCGGTAATGAGGTATCGGGTTTTTTGGAATCCATAACCCATTTCACAATATTTTCGTGAAATATTTCGCCGTTTACACCCGTAGCGTGAGGGCAATTTCCGTAGCCTAAGAAATATTCCATTCTCTTATTAATAAGGTTCATTAAAAGGCGCGATTCTGGATTAAGTCTTAGCGCTAAATTGTACTTCATTTTTGGCGCGCTTTTTTCTCGATCGACCCGATACTGTAATTGGGGAAATAGCTTATTCAAGCGCCTCCCTATCATAAAATTCGTTATTCTTTTTTCGTTGCTCTCAACAGCTGATACTCGCAATAAAATCAACTTTTTTCTATCACCTTCGGTTTTAATAACGATTCTTCGAAGGTCGATCCGATGCTTACCGTAACTCAATAATTTTCTAAACGCCAAATTGTGCCGTTTCGAAAGAATATCTATCAACGTAAAAATTACGTTTTCTTTTTTTGGTAAGAGTAACATGACTTTTCCCGATCGCGGGACTGAAATAACGAACGGGATATGCTTTGCTGAGATGTCAACGTGGTTTATTCTTTCAAAACTTTTTAAAACTCTTTCTAGTTCGTCGACAATTTCGAAGTATTTCAAAATTTCATTCCATAAATCTATTTTAAATAGCTTTTCCTTTCCACCCCCAATATTCAAACAATACAATTCGTAATCTTTTATCTCTAATATTATTGATTCTTTCTTTATTTCCGTCACGGTATCAAGGGCGGCGCCTTTATTACCGACGACATGGTCGTGGAGTAGCATCGACGTCGCGTTCGGTTGGTGCTGCTCACCGCTATTGAACTTTTGGCCAATATCGACGAAGATCTTTCTTTCGTTAGAGAAATTTTTGGCAAACCCGTGAAAAGAATTCGCCAAATGTGGCAAAAAAATTTGAAAATTAGCGTCGCCACACATACGTATGTTCATACAATACTTCTTATTTCTTGGGACCGACATCTTCCACGCCTCCTTCTCTTCTTTCGCGTTTGAGTTCGATGCGCCCGACTCTTATACGTTTTTTGAATGTAAAAAATTTTAAAAATTAATAATTCGAATAAAAAATGAAACGATAAACATTTTTTTAATTTATTTTTTAATCGACTTCTAAACAATATGGCTATAAATATTTTTTATTTATTTTAAATTTTGTAATTATTAAAGCTAATTGTAATCCTAGTTTGAACGAAAAAAATAGAAATTAAAAAAAAATTTCGATAGACGCACATTATATTATAAAATTCATTCAAGGAGCAGATAAAAGAAAGCATGAATTTCTTCAACGTCTGTGCGATGCAAATTAGCGACTCTCTTTACGCCGTGAGCGTCCCCCGTTCGCAACAACTGGCGCATTATTTTAAAACGGAAACAGATTCCCTTAAAGAATATTTAACCTCGAATACCGTTCTCGTCGCCATCGATCTCAGAAATTCTTCGAACAGCCTAGAAAAGATGAAAAAAATGGTAGAATTAACGAAAGAGTTTCTCGAACGCTCGGGAATAGATAAAGTCTATTTGTGCAAATTCGTTTTCGTTCCGAACGCCGAAGGAGAAACGAGAGACGAATTCCTTAAACGTGTCGACGAATTCTCTCAGAGTTTAATGGGAAGCGAAAGTCTCTCCCCCCAGTTGAGTTTATATTATATATTCGACGATTGCGAGAGCGACGAGTCGTTTAAAAATGGAAATTTTGGAATTTTGGGGAAAAATATCGTTCATTCGAGTCTCATTTACGTGAATAATAACGATTATCCCGACGAAGGGGAACTCGATGGCGAAAGTTTATTTCGAGAACCATTTGAAATCGACCTTCCCCTCGATGACGACGACGAAGACGATAACAAGTGCAAGGCCACCAGACCTTCGAAAAACATAAACCTCCGCGCCTTGAGACGCTGCTTTATCGAATTCGCCAATAAGTTTCACAACAAAGGCCTCAACTCTCCTAAACTTTATGTGTTGGAAAACCATTTAGAAATAGACTCTTTTCTCGTCGAGATTTTCAAGAAACGCGAAAACTATTACGCATCCTTTCCCGAGGTACTAAAGAGCAACGTTGATGGATTTTCCATCGGTGAGGACGGCCGATTCTCAAAACGGGTAAATAATTTTAATTTCGACGATTTCGTAGTGTTTGAAAACGAAGATTTTGAAGACTTACAAATCGAGTTGCGTGACGCGAAAGGCGTCACGAAAGCGAGGTCGAACGAAATAATCTTGTTACTCGAGAGCGAAGAGCGTGATAAAAAAAAATCTTCCCCTTCGTCATTATCTAGGTACTCGCGAGAGTACGACATTCGAAAGGAGTTTATTTCCAATATGAACAAACAGTGGGTGGGAGAGCTTTATTTGACGAATGATGATTCTAGTGCCACGATTAAAGGTATCGGCCTCGTGTTCGACATTTATTCGAAGCTCTTTGAGAATTTAAATCGAGCGAGTGCCTCGACGGATTCGAGGACCGATTCAAATGCTTCTGTTGCTGCTGCTGCTGCTGATGATGATGCTACTAACCCTTTCAGCAAAGGGAACGACGACCCCACGATCAGAAAGCGAAACGCGAAAAGATTGCTCTCTTCCTCGATCAAAAAACCGTATAACGCAGATTGGATTCTACTCGGTAAAATGACTAATTTGAAAGGAAAAATAATAGGAAATTAAAAAATAATCATTTGCTTCATTCTTTATTTATAATCTAAATTTCTTCCATTATATATGTATATAATTATAATAAACAACGCGCTAAAATATAAAATATAAAATAAATTATTTCATTTTTATTACTATTTTATCTCGCTCGATTTAGGGCGAGGTTTCTTTTCACTCAACGCGTTGAACACCTCGCTGTTGAACCGAATCGTTTCCCGCGAACTAATATAGGTCGAAGGTCTAAGTTCAAATTTCGAAAAAATATTATATCGACTTTGGGAATTTTTAGATATTCGCACTTAGACCTTCGACCTATATTAGTTCCCGATCAAACGTTACTATATTTGGTTCAGCGATAGCTTATACCCGAAAAAGTGTCGTGCGTTCACGTTAGGCTGTTTTTCGTTTCCCTTTAAAACGATAAAGATAAAGAAATAGCCCTTTTTAGGCGTGCCGAAGAAATGAAATCCATTCGTACGAGCATCGAACAAAATTTCAACACGTTCGACGAGGATGTACAAATGATTATGAGCACGTCCATTTTCTTCCCGTTCTACAAGAGCAATTTCGGAACCCCAAAAAATGATATGTTAAGCGTAATAAATAAATCTATTATGAACAAACTTCATTTGGAGCTCTACGAAGAAAGATATTTGCACGAGGCGTAGGCCATACCATTCGATGTCGAAGTCTTGGATTTGAAGCGTAGCGGGAATATTCTAAGACAGAGTGCACCAGAGCTAATACGAGAAACGCTCGGAGAATTAAACACTAAGAACGCCTATGATCTCCAGTCTATTTGCTACCATATTCACATGATTTTGGATTACGTTTCTCATTACGATCCGGACACGAAAGGCGTGCTGAGGGAGTTGAAAGAAGGTGTAGATAGCGAGGGCGTCTCGGATAGCTTTCAGAATTTCTTGCAGACGTCAATGCCAGTAACTCTGTTCGAAAAATTGATGAAGGCTATTCAGAACGATAACACCTTTTCTATCTACGAACGTTTCTCTAAATACGAACTAGCGCCACCGCTGAGAAACGAAGAGGAACACGCCAGCGACGATAACGCCGTAGCCGCGGCTGCTATCGCTGATGCTGACGACATCGAGATGTATCCATTGATGGTTCAAGGAAGACTATCGACTTGAGGGTGCGATATTAAGAGCATCACAACAAGCTAATGAAGTGCATTTTCAAAGCCTTTTAAGTGTTTCGTATCGTCGATTTATGTTGCGATATATGCAAAGATACTATTTTAAACCTGTGGTGAGGTGAATTTTATATCTTGATTTTAAATTTCATTTTGTGTCGTTATTTATATTCACGTGTTTTTTCCTTTGTCTTTTGTAAGTGCGTGGGAGTTTCATTTTATACGGAAATAGGATGTTCTGCGTAGCCAATCTTCTTATTGAATAAAATATATAACATTCCCGCTCCTTTTTATAGGCAGTTAGTTTTTTTTTGCTTTTTATTCAAATATATAATATTTTATACATCAATGTACAATATTTTTTTTTTTTATACAGGTTTTTAATTAAATTTTTTTTAAATGGAATGGTTTTTTATTAAACTTTTTATAAATAACCAAGAATGAAAGCGTTTTTATAAGTTGGTATTTTTTTATCGTTATAAGAAATCGCCCACTTCCTTCTTCGTCAGCAACAACAAAATTGGACATCCTTTCGATTTCCCAACTGCATATAATCTTCCCACAACCCAGAGAAGTCATCTTGTATTTTCGGGCGGTGAGTTTTCGCGTCGGCTATAATTTTGTCGTTCAACCAAAAAATAAATTCGGTCGCCAGTTTTATCCATTCGTCTACACACTCGTCGCAAAGTTCCAAACCCTCGCGTATGTTAGTAAAGAGGGTTGCTACATCCCGTTTCCTTTCAACGAGGTAAGACAGGGACTTTTCTTTGCTCTTAAACGCGCCGTTAATCTTCATCTGAAGAGCTTGCAAGGCGACGTACCAAACAGTTTTCACCTTCTTCATTCCAATAGTCCGATCGCCTATTAGGTAATACAGGACGTACCCTTCGCAATTTTTGATCCTTCGGATTTTCGATATTTCTTTCTTCACATCTTCGGGGGATATCGCGTGGTATTCCGGTGTTGAAATTTCGAAGAGTTTGAAAAATTCCAGGCCCGCTTGAGGGGGGACGGTCGTCAATGATTCGTCGTCGTCGTCGTCGTCGTCGTCGTCGTCGTCGTGCTCCCTTTGGCCACCCACCGCCGCCACCTTTTCGGGGAACGAAATCATCATCAAACCGTAGATTTCTGGTTCCTTTGAGCGAATTTCTTCGACGACGATGTGCGGACGATCGGGCATTAATAACTCGAAAACCACCGTCGTTTTTGTGACGCTCAAGAAATGCTTCAAAATATTTAGTTTGGCGGGGTCCATTCGGTCGAAGGTATCTAGCACCGCCTTCGCTACCAAACGCGCGATAAAGCACTTGTGTCCCGAATATTTATCGATGTCGGAGCGAGTCTTCACCATAATATGTACGTTCTTAGAACCGACGATGACGTAGTACTCGCCCCCGATTTCCCTCACAGTGAAATGGCCGCAGCATCCGTCGATTTTTGTCATGCAAATAACCTCAGTGGCTTTCGCCGGTGAATCGATGCAAAACTTTTTCCATTCTTCATTGTTTTCGGGTTGAAAATTATCTTCATCGCCGATTCGCCCCGTAAACTTTTTGTTGCCGCATATAGCGATATCCAACCGTCGTTCCTCCTCTCCTTTCACCTCGATAAAAGTAAGACCTCGACTCACGTTCTTCCTAATCCAATCGTCTCTCGAGTAGGTTTCGTCTTCCGATTTGAATGAAGATATTCTAACGTCGTGTAGTTTGCAAGAATAACCGGTTGGGAGTATACCTTTCTCGACGTCCGTAGATATTATTTTCAAGGATGTATTTTCCGAAATTTTTTGATGCATGTCAGTGGCCGCTTCGGAACTGAATCTGGCTCTCTCTCGTTTTGTTTCGAAGGTTTTCATTAAGCTTTCTTTTTGAAATTCGGTCATCGATTGGCATCCGGCCAACATATTTTTTAGCAAAGACAAGTTCTCATTTCTTTCCGCAACCGCGAAGGGTTCCTTTCCTTCTTTTCTCGATTCGGGGATCATTGTGGGAACCTTCATCTCCAAGTTGAGACAAACCTAAAAAGAAAAGATACGAATGAACATTATTAGTGGAGGAGATAAATTATTTTTAAAAGTGAAATAAGTATCAATCCAAAAAAAAATATATATTATTTATTTCTATAATGATAAGTTAAAACCATCTCACCTAATAAAAAATTACGAAGAAATCGCTCGAAAGAAATATTTCAGTCCTTCTCCGAGAAAATTGAATAAATAAATCGGTGTTTAAACAGCCGCGGAAGGTGGTTTCTGAAGCGAATATAGTCACTTAGTGCGTGAAGGTTAAACACGAGAAGTTGTAAAACCAAGACTCGAAGGAGCATCCGCACTCGACTCGGCACTCCCGGTAACTGATATCACCGATTGTCTACACCCCTTTTTATGCCATTTATGACGTCATATAGTGACGCCTATCAAAAACTAATATAAGTCGAAAGTCTAAGTACGTGCAAATTCCGAAACTTAAAATTTTTTTTTGTTGATATATTATTATTATTTTTCATGAATTTTTTTAGATTTCGCACTTAGAACCTTCGACTTATATCAGTTCCCTTCCCGCACGTCACTATATCGGGTTGAAGCGATAGTTTATCCTAACAAGGTGTTCGCGCGAACACGTTAGTCGTTTTTCGGTCCCTTCGAAAATTCACTATAATTAGTGTCGGCCTTCGGAATCGCAAAAAGCGGGCGTGAACGCTTTCGAATACTATTTTTGTTAAGCTTAAAGTATCTTCAAACCGATTATGACGTCATATAGTGAACGCCTAATGGGGAACTAATATAAGTCGAAGGTCAAAATGCAAATTTCGAAACTTAAAATTTTTTTGTGAATTATTATTTATTATTCTTTCAAGATTTTTTTTTAGAATTTCGTCGAGCTAGGACCTTCGACTTAGATCATTCCTTCCCGACGTCACTTATATCGGTTGAAGCGATGTTTATCCCTTAAAAAGGTTGTTGCCCGCGAGCACGTTTAGGTCGTTTTTTCGGTTCCCTTCGAAACGTCACTATTGTATATATAGTGTCGCCATACGGGAATCGCAAAAGCGGCTGAAACGCTTTTCGAGTACCATTTTGTTAAGCTTTCAAAGTATCTTCAAACCGATTATGACGTCATTTAGTGACGCCTCATCGGGAACTAATATAAGTCGAAGTTCTAAGTGCAAATTCCGAAACTAAAAAAAAAATTTGTGAATTATTATTTATTATTTGTTTTCAAGAATTTTTTTTAGATTTTCGCACTTAGACCTACGACTTATATCAGTTCCCTTTCTGACGTCACTATATGGGATTGAAGTGATAGTTTATCCCTAAAAAGGTGTTCGCGCGAGCACGTTTAGGTCGTTTTTCGGGTTACCTCGAAAAGTCACTATAATATGTTCGCCTTACTGGGAATCGCAAAGCGGATGAACGCTCGAGTACCATTTTGTTAAGCTTAAAGTATCTTCAAACCGATAATGACGTCATATAGTGACGCCTCATCTGGAGAACTAAATATAAGTCGAAGTTCTAAGTGCAAATTCCGAAACTTTAATTTTTTTTTGGTGAATATATTATTATTTTTTTCATGAATTTTTTTAGATTTTTGCCCTTAGGCCTTCGACCTATATCAGTTCCCTTCCTGACGTCACTTTATATCGGGTTGAAAGCGATTAGTTTTATCCCTAAAAAGGGGTGTCGCGCGAGCACGTTAGGTCGGTTTTCGGTTCCCTTCGAAAAGTCCACTTAATATAATAGTGTCGGCCTTACGGGAATCGCAAAGCGCTCTGAACGCCTTTCGAGTACCATTTTGTTAAGCTTAAAGTATCTTCAAACCCGATTATGACGTCATATAGTGGCGCCTCATCGGTAACTAATATAAGTCGAAGTTCTAAGTGCAAATTCCGTAACTTAAATTTTTTTTTAGAATTATTATTTATTATTTTTTCATGAATTTTTTTAGATTTTCGCACTTAGCTTCGACCTATATCAGTTCCCTTCCTGACGTCACTATTTCGGGTTGTTGAAGCGATTGTTTATCCCTAAAAAGGTGTCGCCGGAGCACGTTAGGTCGTTTTTTCGGTTCCCTTTCGAAAAGTCACATATCTATTAATATTAGTTGTTCGCCTTTACGGGTAATCGCAAAAAGCGGCTGGACGCTTTCGAGTACCATTATTTGTTTAGCTTAAATTTATCTTCAAACCGATTTATGACGTCATTATAGCTGACGCCCATCGGGAACTAATATAAGGCGAAGTTCTAAGTGCAAATTTCGAAACTTAAAATTTTTTTTTGTGAATTATTTATTATTATTTTTCATTGAAATTATTTATTTAGTTTTTCGCACTTAGGCCTTCGACCTATATCAGTTCCCTTCCTGACGTCACTATATCGGGTTTGAGCGATAGTTTATCCCTAAAAAAGGTTTTTTCTGTCTGCGCGGGAGACGTTAGGTCGTTTTTTCGGTTTACCTTCGAAAGTCACTTATTAAATATAGTTGTCGCCTTACGGGGATCGCAAAAGCGGCTGAATCGCTTTCGAGCTACCATTTGGTTTATGATGAATTTATGTTCCAAACCGATGTTTTATGAACGGCATGGAAAGAAGCCTTATCGGGAACTATTATAAGTCGAAGTTCTAAGTGCAAATTCCGAAAACTTAAATTTTTTTTTTTGTGAATTATTATTAATTATTTTTTTCATGAATTATAGATATTTTCGCCCTTAGACCTTCGACCTATATCAGTTCCCTTCCTGACCGACACTATATATCCGGTTGAAGCGATAGTTTATCCCTAAAAAGTTGTCGCCCGAGCACGTTAGGTCGTTTTCGGTTCCTTCAAAAGTCACTAATTATAAATGAAGTGTCGCCTTACGGGAATCGCCAAAAGCGACTGAACGCTTTCGAGTACCATTTTGTTAATGCTTAAAGTATCTTCAAACCGATTATTATGACGTCATATAGTGACGCCTTATCGGGAACTAATATAAGTCAAGGTCTAAGTGCAAATTCCGAAACTTAAAATTTTTTTTTTGTGAATTATTATTTTATTTTTTCAGAATTTTTTTAGATCAAATACCTTAGGCTTTCGACTTATATCAGTTCCCTTACTGGCGTCACTATATCGGGTTGAAGCGATAAGTTTATCCCAAAAAGGTATTTATTTTGGTCGCATCGCGGGAGCACGTTAGGTCGTTTTTTATTTCCCTTCGAAAAGTCACTATAATATAGTGTCGCCCTACGGGAATCGCAAAAGCGGCCGAACGCTTTCGATTTCGAGTACCTTTTTGTTAAGCTTAAAGTATCTTCAAACCGATTATGACGTCAGTTAGTGACGCCTGCTAAGTCACTCAGTTTTATAAGTCGGAAGTTCTAAGTGAAATTCCGAAAACTTAAATTTTTTTTTGTGAATATTATTTATCATTTTTTTCCATGAATTTTTTGTTAGATTTCGCACTTTAGGCCTTCGACCTTGATTCAGTTCCCTTCCTGGACGTCACTATTATCGGCGATTGTTTGAGGCGATGAGTTTAGTCCCTAAAAAGGTTTTTTGTCCGCGCGAGCCACAGTTAGGTCGTTTTTCGCGTCCCTTTCGAAAAGTCACTCTTATAATATATGCGCCTTACGGAATCGGCAAAAGCGGCTGAACGCTTTCGAGGTACCATTTTGTTAAGCTTAAAGTTTTTAATCTTCAAACCGATTATGGACGTCATTATAGTGACGCCCTTCATCGGAGAACTAAATATAAGTCGAATTTCTAAGTGCAAATTCCGAAACTTAAATTTTTTTGTGAATTATTATATTTATTTTTTCATGAAATTTTTTTAGATTTTCGCACTTAGCCCTTCGACCTATATCAGTTCCCTTCCTGACGTCACTATATCGGTTTGAAGCGATAGTTTATCCCTAAAAAAGGTGTCGCGCGAGCACGTTAGGTCTTTTTTCGGTTCCCTTCGAAAAGTACTATAATATAGTTTGTCGCCTTACGGAATCGCCAAAAAGCGGACTCTGAACGCTTTCGAGTACCATTTTGTTAAGCTTAAAGTTATCTTCAAATACCGATGTATGACGTTCATATAGTTGACGCTCATCGGAACTATAATAAGTCGAACGTTTTCTAAGTGCAAATTCCGAAACTTAAATTTTTTTTTGTGATTGAATTTATTATTATTATTTTTCAGAATTTTTTTTAGTTTTTCGCACTTAGGCCTTCGACCATATATCAGTTTCCCTTCTCCTGACTCACTATATCGGTTGTTTGAAGCGATATAGTTTAACTCCTAAAAAATGCGAGTATAATTAAATAGGAATAAATACAAACCACTCTCAATAATAATATGCTGATAAAATTACTGTGAATCATTAGAAATCTTCGCCCTTCCTTACTCTGATCTCTAATGTTAAAATTATTTACCCAGGCGGACAAAGGACGTCTTTTCATCCTGTGCAACTTATAAATAGGGAGCCGGCTATGGTCTATCCCTTATAATAATCGATAAAATAATTCCGGATGATCGTAGTTACGCGCAGTCCCTTTGCGTTTCCGATTGACGTGTGCCACGTGATTAGTGTCGTTTTTTATAATACTGGGTTTTACCTCGAAAAGTCACTACCCTAAAAATAATTAGGGTATGTCGGGCGTCCTGTGTTTCGGGAATCGACAAATAGCTGGTTTATTGAACTAGAACTCTTTTATCGAGTTAGCTCATATTTTCCGCCGTGAAAAGCTTAAAGTAATCTTCAAACCGATTTATGCGTTCATCCTTAGTACGCTCGATCGGGAACTAAATATTTATTGCGAAATGTCTTAAGTGGTGCAAATTTCCGAAACTTAAATTTTTTTTATTGTATGAATATATTTTATAATTTTATTATTAGTATTTTTTTTTTATGAATTTTTTTAGATTTTGTCGCACTTAGGTCACTGCTCGACCATTATAATCAGTTCGCCTTTCCTGAACTAACTATCACTAAATATCAGGGGTGAGCGAATATTAATGGTTCATTAAACTCTCTAAGGAGAAAAGTGGATGATCGGCGTTGTAGCGGAAGCTACGTTTATGAGTCTGTTATTTTCTAGGTATACGCAACATTCGAAAACCGGCCTCCTTATCATAAACTTATCCAAATTAGTGTTCTAAATCCCGCACGGTAATGACGGATATCGCATATAAAGCTGTTTAAAAAAACCTGAACGCTTTCGGGCCTAAGATTACCATTTTGATTAAATGCTTCATCTATAACCCGCATAACTTTTGCGCGAAAACCGATATATGACATGCTCGAATTTATAATATTTAAGTAGTAGGACGCACTTCAGTCCTAGGAAGTATAAATGATAAAAAACAAGCCTTTTCTATTAACAAAAGTGATCGAAAAGTAGAGTTCTAAGTATTCAACTTAATTAAAATACGTTAGATGGGCGTGCCAAGTTTCCAGGACAAACTTTAAATATTATTTATTTACGTGAAATTATATATTAATATTATTATTTTTTCATGATTTTTTTAGATTTTTCGCACATAGGCCTTTAATATCGATCCTATTTATACAGTTCCCTTCTGACGTTCACATTATATATCGGTGTTGAAGCTGAATATTTATCCCTAAAAAATTGGAGTATATATATAGTATAATATGTACGCTGCGTGAGCACGTTAGGTCGTTTTATCTATAGGTTACCTTCGAATAATGATTCATACTATTATAATATATAGGGTACTACTTCTATATCGGGAAAACGCAAAAAGACTGATATTACTGAACGCTTTCGAGTACCATTTTGCTTAAGACTTAAAAGTATCTTTTACAATCCTGATAATATGATACTGATTTCAAGTATAATATAGATGATACGACCTCATCCTCGTGGACACTAACTATATACAAGCTCGAAAAAAGTTCGTAAGTTGCAATTACTTCCGCAACGGGGTTATATATTTTCTTCTTGTGTGCCATCTCATTTAATTATTATTTTTTCAATGGATATTATTTTTAGTTTATGCACTGGCTCTATATCGATCACCTTATATCATTGATTCCCTTTACCTGACGTTCATAATATCTGGAGCTTTGAAGCGATAATTTTTATTATATCCCTAAAAAATAAGATATTATATATGATATATTATATATATTATAAATATTATATATATTTATATATGTCGCGCGAGCCACGTTAGTACGTTCTTCGGTTTTACCTTTCTGAAAAGTCACATATTAATAATATAGTTTGTCATATGCCAATTACGTAGGTGATCTCTCGACAAAATCGGTATTATAATATATATATACCTGAACGCTTTCGATGTACCATTTTGTTAAGACTTTAAAGTATCATTCAAAAACCGATTATGGTAGTCATAGTAGTGACGCCTTATCAGGGTAAACTAATATAAATGTCGAGTTACCTAAAGTGCAAATTCCGCAAACTTAAATTTTTTTTTCGTGATCTAATTATTATTATTTTTCAATATAATGACATTCTTTTTTACTCCGTAATTTTCGCCCTTAGACTCTTCGTACTTTCAGTATTTCATTATCAGTTCCTCCTTTCCTCGACTGGATTCCACTAACTTCTGCACATAACAATATCGAGCGTTGAAAAGCGATACGTTTCTTATATCCTAAAAAAAAGATCCACCACATGACACCTCGCGCGAGTCACTTGTATGGTCAAGGCTACTTGTGTTTCTCGGTTCCTCCTTCCGACAAAGTTCCAACCTCTTACTCAAGCTTCTATTTTAGAATCGTCGCTTTACTCAAAGGGCTCTCATCAATCCGTCATAACGCTGCTCTCTGCATACTCTCCTCTGCCTTTCTCTCTCTTCGCCTTCTCTTCTAGTCACCTCATTTCTGTTAAGCTCTATAGCTATTCTTCTAACTCTCTCGATTACTCGATCGTTCACTCATGCTTGCACCTCCGCGCTCTCCTCTATCCGGTTGCTACCATTCTTCTCAATCCTTATCATAGTTTCCGCATAGTTCTTCAATGTCCTGCATAATTCCGAAACTTTAAACATCTTTTTTTTTGTCGCTCTTATTCTCATTTTTTATTTTATCTATTTTTTTCTTTTTATGAATTTTTTTTTTAGATTTTTTCTCTTTGCTACTTTTGGCTTCTTTTATTCTCTCTTTTCTATTTACTCTCATTTTCTCCTCTTCTCTTTCCTTACGTCTCACTTTCTCTCTCTCTCTCTCCTTACGCTCTCTCTTCTGCGTGCTTCTGCTAAGCGATATATTATATTAGTTTTATCTCACTAAATAAGTGTCGACTATAATATGCAGTAGTTACATCGTTATATTTAAGTGATCGTTATATTTATTTTTCTATATGTATCCCTTCTCGTGAAATAAGTTTCAACTTATATTAATTAAGTGTGATCTGCACCTTAATCTTATAACGGTAAAAACTGCTAAAAAAGCGTAGTACTTATAATATATTAATTACTGTACGTGCCATTTCTGAGTATTAACATAGTATATTGTGTTTATAGTATATTAAAGTATACTTACTAATATCCTTTGATTATAAAATGTTTTTTAAAATTTACGTGAACGTCATGAGGTGATAGTCCTAGTTGTTTTGATTGACGCCTCATCAGACAGAGATCTACTTTATAAAGTCGAAATTTTAGAAGGCACAAAAAATCACGTACTTAAATATATTGGTTTTGTTACCCCTTTTATTTGATTATTATTTTTTTCCAATGAATTTTTTTGAGTGCCATATCGCGCTATAAGGCACTACCAGTTGTATTCTTGAATATAATCAGTTCCCTTCATTACCTTATTATGCTTTCCTTCTGGACGGTCGACTAATACTTACAGAGATCCCATCCTCCCGCATTGGAAGTCCCGTTCCTCCAATGAATATCTCCCTTTAGCCAAAAAAAGAGTGTTTTCCGCAAGATGATAATAAATTGTGATTCTCAGACAATTGGCTCATTTGAAGGCGGTCTTCGTTGTGTAGGTCGTTTTTCGGTTCCCTATCGTAAAACTCGAGGCTTTTATATAGCAAATTATTTTATAGTGATCTGGCTAATAATCTTACAGTGAGTAATCAAGCAAAATAAGTTGGGAATAATTATTATTACTTGTTTCTTTTTATTTTTTTATTAAGGGAGGCCCTGACGCTTTCGAGTTACCAGTTTTGTTGAAGCTTAAGTCTCTCTCCCTATTATGCCCGTATTCTCCGAGTACGATCAACTCCCATAGCTGCACTGAACTACGCGCTCATCGGAACTAAATATAAGTCGAAGTTCTAAGTGCAAATTTCTCTTAAATTTTATTTTTGCTAAGATAATTTATTTTAATTAATTATTATAATTTTTCATTAAATGAATTTATTGCATAGATTTCGCATCTTAAGGCTATATTCAGACCTATAATTCAGATTCCCTTTACCTTGACGTCACTATTTAATATCTCGAGAGTTTGAAGCGATAGTTCATTATACTCACTCATAAATAAAGGTTAATATATTTTTAATTGTCGTCTATATATCGTTAGCACAGTTAGGTTCGTTTTTCTAGTTCTCTACTTCGATAATTATAAAGATCAACTTAATTAATTATAGTATATTATATAAGTAAGTGTTCGCCTACTGAGTGAATTCGTGACTAAAAGCGGTATATATAGTATAACTGAACTCACTTTTCGTGACAGTTTACCATTTTATAATTGTATAAGTCTTAAAAGTATCTTCAATACCGCATTATGACGTCATATATAGTGTACGACATCTCATCGTAGGAACTAATATAAGATCTCGAAGTTCTAAGTGCATAATTCTCACTAAATCTTAAATTTTTTTTTATATATATATATATACGTATATAATATTATTTAGAATATATTATTATAATATTTTCATCGAATTTTTTTTATATAGATTTTCCGCACTTAGGCCTTCTGACCTATATATATATTCAAGTTTACTACCTTCACTGACGTCTAACAATTATGATATCGTGTGATTTGTAAGCGATTTAAGGTTTATATTTATCCCTAAAAAAGGGTTTAGTCGTCGCGAGACACAATATAGTTATAGTGTACGTTATTTTCTCAGTGAATTACCTTCGAAAAGTCTAATCATATTAATTAAGTGTCGCCTTATACGGGGTAAATTACTACGCAAAGCGTATTAATATATTATATACTATATATATATATATAATATTTATATATAATACTGAACGCTTATCGTAAGTACTACATTATTTATGTTAAGCTTATTTAAATATAAGTAGATATTCTTCAAACCTCGAATTTATGACTAGTCTATAATAGTAGACGCTACTCATCGTAGGATAATCTAATATAAGTATCTCGAATATAAGTTCATAAGTGCTCAATAATTCCGAAACTTATAATAATTTTATTTTTGTGAATATTTATATATATTAATTATTTATTCTAAATGTAGTTTTTATTTTAGATTTTTCGCTCACTATAGGCCTATTCGATCCATTATATTCAGTTCCCTTCTACTGACCACTAATATACTATCGGATATTGAAGCAGATTTAGTATTATCTCAATATCCATAATAAAGTTATCGCAACATATACATAAGCGAGCACGTTATGAGTCTGATTTAATTCTAGTTTCTCCTTCGAATAGTCATACTTATATAATTATAAGTTGTACGACCTTATTCGGGAATCGCATAAAGCGGTACTGTTATATATTTACTTGAACGCTCTTTATATCGTAAGTACTCATAATTTTGTTAAGCCTTATAAAATTAACTTCATAACTTATATATGGACTGATCTAATAGTTAGACGCTCTCTTCGGGAAAGCTTATTAATAGTCGAGTTCTAATTGCAAATTTACCTGAAATACTTAAAATTTTTTTATTTATGTGAATTATTATTATTTTTTTTCAATGAATTTTTTAGATTTCGCACTTAGGCCTTCGAACCTATATATCATTTTCTCCTTCTGACTCACTATATTATTCGGGTTATGAATCGATAGTTTATTTCCCTAAAAAAGGTATATAACTATATATTTGTCGTCATAGCGAGCACGTTTAGGTCGGTTTTTCGTTACCCTTCGAATAAAGTCACTTTAATTTAAATTTATTAGATGTTATCTGACTCACTACAGCTACCGGGAAACATCGGTCATAGAATCGCGCGAGTAATTGCAGGGTTGGTGTCAATCGCATAATACATCATGTAATAATGCGATTGTTCATGGGAAGAATTAGCAGAAGGGGGTTCCCAGCCCCAACGCCGATGCGAAGGCTGAACAGGCTCTTCGTATAGCTGAAGTCACCATATTGTTCTGCGCTCTCAAGATAAACTCTTCAAACTGACCTCCATCCACAGCTCGATAGACTATAGCTCGGAAGACGCTCTCATGCTCTGATGAAGGCTAATATACAGTAACATGTCGATTAGTTCTTAGTTGGTACAAATTCTCACAGAAACTTATGTATTATTTGTTTTTTTTATTGCATATATTATTATTATGTATAATTATTTTCACCTGATTGATTATTGTTACTAAAGATTTTCTCCCTACTTATGTCGCTCCCTCCACTTTAATCCGATTATTTAGTATCCCCAGAGATCTTACCACTTTACATCCTATACCCTCTAAAATTAATTAATTTTTGAAAGACCATAGATTAAAAATTTATTGATGTATCGTGCGGATTTGTTTTAGATAGCGCTAAAGAGTTTTATCCTACTTATTAATAGTGGTTGTGTGTCGCGCTCAGAGCATATTATGGACGTTTTTAGTTCTTCATTTTAAATTTTGATTTCAATAAAATTAAAATATTTTATTTCGTATTATCCGTTCCTTCTACTCTCTCTGTAAGGATAAGGCTCACTCTAATACATTAATAATATATAGTGATTCTGTGTCAGCCCATCTTCACGGGCCTCAAACTCTAGATACGCAAATCCTGCTCTTGGAAACTTTATGAAGTAGTTCTATTGAAGTTTTAAGCCTTCATCTTAGTCTCCACCCTAGATCTTCTCATTTCTTCTTTTCCTTCTATATTATTATATATATATTTATATATATTTATATATAATATATATACTATATATATACTGAAATAACGTCATATTTTACGATAAGTAACCATTTTGTTAAGCTTTAAAGTTAATAATTGATTAAATAAAAAATTTATGTTTAATCGTGACTTGAATATATAAGTTTTTTAGTTTATGTAAACACGTATTTATTGCTATTTTTAATAACACAATTACTAATAAGAACTAACGAATTTTTACTGTGCATAAAATGACTGATATGCTTTTTTAAAACTTAATTTATAAAATAATATATTTTTATTTTATATTTATATTATTTTATAATATAATAGCACCCATCGAGAAAAATTTAATATCGTCAGTGAAGAAAACGGGATTTAGTAGTGTGTAACTAGACCTTATTATTTATTTTAATATACGGATAGCCAATCAACAAGAGTCTATAATTATAATACCATAAAGCCAA
>JABUQX010055297.1:27500-44592 GCA_015478945.1 Trachelipus rathkii
TAGTATCTAATATTATTAAGTGTATATTTTACTGTATATATATATTTATTTAATATGACTGATATCGTATTTATTAAGTTTTTATATCTATTATATACTATATATGAGGAAAAAATATTATAAAAAGAAGAAAATTAATATAATAAAAAATAAAATAGATACCCATAAAATATAATTATTATTATTAATAATAATATATTTTGTATTATTTTTATATTTTATATTATTTTTTAATATATATTCCATTTACATCCAGGTGCCATATGACTAAGTTTGTTTTATGGTGCAGATTTTAATACTTTTTAAAATTGTGTATGTTTTCGTACGAAAACACCGCCCAGGACCCCGCAAAGCCTAGGACTAACCCTGCTCAGGTACCCGAGGGTAAAATTTACCAACGCCTAGACCACATTTTTGTTGATTTTTCCTCCTTTCTAAAATCAATACCGGATCATGAGATATAGGTGGATGTGATCGTTTAAAGGAATTGGATGGTGTAGTAGTTTATCTGTTGGTAATAGATATTCTGTCACATAAAATCTCACCTTGCCTTGGCATGGAGCTACGCTTCGGGGGAAGTTTGCTTATGCCTAGAATTATTTACGCAACGTATTTATTCGTATTATGTTTTTCTCTGTGGGAGATATATTACCGACGATGGATACCTTTATGTATGTTTACTGATAGTGCATTTTTGTAGTGCGGCAGACGCACCGTGCGTCGGTACGGTAGCGTGGTGCGGCGTTAATTGATCGCGGCTACGAGCATAGCATGGGTGTGCTTATTGGTGCGGTTGCGGTGGCACTTTTCAGCCAAAAAGTACTAATTTCTCAGTTTGGACCCGCTTGCTGTGCGATTTTAATTATAGGATATAGGTATGTGTGGTGCGGTGCGAAAATTCGCCATCACGCATCGAAACATAATATATGTTTGTGGTGACGGTTTCGCGGTGATTGCATCCCTAATGCGGTGAGCAAAAAATAAAAATGTTTTGAGTGCGGATGATACATTAAAAAAAATAAAACGTATAATCGGACTTGTGCTTTATTTCTATGTGCATTGTTCTGGCCGATGTATCTATTAACAGTAATTTTTTGAGACATGTGTGCTCTCCGTGGTGCGTGGTGGAATTGTAAGCTTCTTATAAAATTCTCTATATAGACAAAATATCTCTAATGCCCGGTTGCAGGTACCCAAATAATTCCGATGCTTACCATTAACGGAACCATGTAATTAAATTTTATATATTATTTATAATACAGTCTATATATATATATTAGATTATGCATAATATAATATTTAACATTTTATAATAATTAATATAACGACCTAACACTAATGGTATATTACTATAATTATATATATATATATATATATTTAGTATATATATATATATAATATTATATATATATATATAGGTAATTATATTCACAGAAAACCACTATCAAGGGCTATCTATTACTCTCAATTATATAATTCGAACAATAATATGATAGTTTTATAGATAGTATATATGAAATATTAAAAATAAATATTTAGTATATAAAATATAAATAATACATAAAATAAATAATAAAAATTTATATATTATTTATTTATTATCATATATATATATATATATGATATTATTATTATTATAATATATTTATTTTCTACAATATATTATTATTAATATATATCTTAAATTAATCCTTCTCGTTTTATATATATATTTGATATCCCGTATATAATATAATTTAGTAATACTCATTTTTCGCCTTATATTATATATAGCTTATATATAATATATATTTGAATTAGGTATATATATAGTATCTAATTCAGATTTGGAAGGATTCTCTTTTTGACATCCTCAGACTGTTGAAGTGAGCGATACGTGAATATGAATCCGTAGAGGAGTGATGGATTTGTTAGTAAAATAGCGGAATGTTTTGGAAATATGAATATGAACACGAATATGAACAAAAGGAAAAGAGAGTTAGTTCTTACTCCAAGAAAAATTAGAAATATGGTTAATGATGATGACGATGCGATTGTTAGCAAAATACTCTATCGTACTACTTCATTATGGTTTTTATTAGATTCACACATAGTCTCAATACCCGATTGCTCTATATCCTTTCGCGCTATTCCTTGTGTGTGAAATAACGATACTACTTAGATATAGCTACGTTTCTTACAAAAGTAGAATATCGCTCAATATGATATATATTATATATATAATATACTATATTAACTATGTCATTATCATTAAATATTTTTATATTTGACCTCATATATATATATAAACTTATAATTAGGTATTACTTATTTATATTAAAATATTGATTTTATATATACGCGTAAAATGCACATATTTTATGTTATCATAGTTCAAGATAGAATATTTCATTTCTGAGCAGAAAAAAAAAATCTAAAGAGCTCCACTTTCATTTACTATTCCTTAGGCACGCAGTCTTGTATCGTATAGACATGGAGCCATGTATGGAGGATATCTAGAAAGAATTAATATACAGATATTTAACAACAATTATTATTCGATTTATTTGCTCATTTCAAAATTTATATCTTAATAATATAAAAGTTTTGTTTTATAATTTAAATATAATTAATTAAAAAAAATTATTCGCAGCGTAAAGTTTTTTTGCATCTCTATGGAAGACTGGGTTCTTTAAAAAAATTTAAGCATATTGCTTATATTTAAGTTTTTATAGATAAAATTTCTGTTTTTCATGAAAGTTAGTTAGACTCTCGTCTCTCTGTACTATCCTCTCTGTTGAAAGATGTCATGGCAAATCTCATCAATTTAATCTAATAAAGTCAAACTATATATATCCCTTAGTTTAGTTAAATTAAAGAGATAGTGAGTGATTAAATAAATGTGGTTAAGTTAAGGGCCGTTGAATATAATTCTGAAAATTTCTCAACTTCGTGTGTGCCTTTCAACTAAAAAACATATTTGTGATTTTTTTAAAGGGGTGCTATAGCGCCGTGGTAAAGACAAAGGGACATAGGTCTTAGTCCTCTTTCCAGAACCCATGCCCCCGCAATGTCTAGAGCCGCCACTGCCCTTTAGGCCAGGGGAAACATGCTTTGGACAAGTGGTGTATTTATCATAAACAGCCAAATAACATAATGAACAAAAAAACATAATATCTATGATAAAATTCCATTAAACATGTCTAATATTGAGGGATTTAGTTTTTTATTTGTATATCTAGATTCATGTTTTGCGAACTCGACTCGGTGTCCATTTTCGAGTGCGAGGTGACATACATTATTCAGATAGTTCATTAATATTTTAGATTCTGTTGAATCGAAGATAAAAATATTTAGCTATACCATAGAACATTTAGCTCTGATTCACTTTACATAAGATTCTCCTAATACTTTTTCTCTTTGTCGACATTTGCCGACAATTCCAATTTCTATCGTTGTTACTTACTGTTACTCTCTACTACTCATTCATATCTTCTTTTCTTCGTTCTGCTGTATAAGATTCTCTCAAGAATACTCCTTAGTTTGGAGATGCAGAGCGCTTTTCTTAGCTTTAATTCTATCTCTTCTTTTCTCTCTCTGAGAGATTCTCGGCGTTTTTAGTTCAATCGATAAATTGTTTTCCTGAGTTTGTCAAAACCTCAATTCAATCTGTATTAAATATTACGTATGAAAATAAGTGCATTTTATCTGAATGTAGTATTAATTTTGTGTAGCTGATTTATATCGGTCAGCACTATGCAGCGTGCCTAGAGATAACACATTTAACTCTCTCTCCTCTCGTGTATTTTCTAGCGTACGTAACGCTGCTCGAGTCTGCCTTCGCGATATTGATATAAGCCAGTTGTTCGATACGAGTGCATTTTATGAGAAGGACTGTTACTTACTCCAATACCCACCTACATAGGTCTCTCAGTTAGCTTGGAATTGTGAAGCTTTTTATCTTTCAATCCTTTTATCTTTGTCAGGGTGGAACTGATTGAGCTCATTAGCACGTTCGGTTTTTGAATCCATAGTTGGCTCAGTTGAAGATATATCTATTTCAAGTTATAATATGTATATGATTAACATTGTTTTATTTTGTTATGAATCTTAAATTTCATTTCTGATTTCAGTGATATTTAATAGTTTGATATTTTTTCATTAGACATTTTTTTTCTCAATTTATCGTAAATTTACAATGATTCATTCTCTAATAAAAAATAATTATGAACATTTATATCCAACATCCTAGTGCATATGTTACGTATACTATTCTCCTAACTTATTAAAACTGGTCCAGCTTAAGATGCGAAGTCATTCTCACTTTCCTAAACCAGATAGATAGATTTAAAATATACTAAGATCTGGTGAAAGTTTCCGTGAGGATGTTTTTCTTCAAAGGATTTGTCATAGCTTAAACTTCTTTAACCCAGAAAACAAGTAAAGGAACGTTCTTATTCATGAATGATGGTAACTGTATTTTCTCGTGTAGGTGTAAATTCTATTTCTCTTTTTATTTCGCTGAGCTATATTTAGATTTACATTATTATTGGTCATAACGTTGCTAATTAATCCCTCTATATTTAATCCTAGATTGGGCTATGTTATTTATTTTATTTATTTTTTTATTACCCAGGACGTCTGGGCGATATTCGTGGGAACCTGCAGAATCCAAGCCGGTAGATTAATATTGTATTTAGATTATAGAGATAATTTACTCCTATGATATATAATTAGATTTACTGATATATATCGTATTGTGATATAATGTAATAACTGATATCAATTTCAATTTTAGTGAGACTCTGCTGTATATGACTTGTAATGCTTGATGCTTGATGTTATATGTAATTGAGTTATATAGTATATATATAGGTGGTAGTCTCGTTAGTTGGTATACTTATATATGGTCCTAGGAAGAATATATTCTTATTACTATATATAGCTCGACTCAGCTCGACTCTCAGGTGACTAATAATTTGTAAAGGCTATTACTCCTAGAGAATGAGAATCATCTAGATACGCTAAATTTAATAAGAAATAAACAGCGTAATAATAAATTTACAATAATTATATCTAATAATAATATATATGATAAAGTAAAGTAAATAAATAAATAAAATAATTTAAAAATATATATAAACGCATATCACTTCCACATTAAAATTAAATTATGATATAGATTTAAAGTCATGGAAAAAAGGTTTTTATATATATATAATACTTTACTAGATTTCATTATTTAAATTTTCGATACTTGAATTATTCCTCGTTCTCTCAAATATTTCCTCTTCGAGATCGGAAATATGATAATCTATTTCTTCCAATCTTCTGCGCTTAGCACCTGGAATAAAGATGAAAGGAATATAATATTTAGAAGATAAGTTAAGATTAAAAAAATAATATTAGAAGCTAAGAACAAAAAAAGAAGATTAAAAAAATAAAAATGAAATATATTTTCTTACGTTGTTCATAAGTTTTACGAACTTCAGCTGCTGCTATCGAGGACGACTTCATTTTTTCGGTTAAATTGGCATAATTCGCCAAAAGGCCTTCCTCTCTGGAAATTTGCGCAGCGCCTAAAATAAAAACAATAATAATCAATATCGCTGGGTTTGAATATTCTAAAGGGAAATCCTTTAAAATTTCAACATCTCTTGGTGGAGTTGGTGATCGTCGTGGTAATGGGATTCCCATACCTGTTTTAATATAATAAATTTATTAAGTATTGGAAGGATGTTAGATGAATATTTTATTCTTATTACTCACCAGAGTCAAAAGAATGAAAAGTTTTTTCACGGTATCTTCCAACATTCGCTTTATTCGCAGCTGACGTCAATGCATCGGGGGTATAAGCGAGGTAGCTGAAACTTCTTTCTTCCATCAACTGTTTTCGGGAAGGGACCTTGAATGAGGAATAACACTGGAAAACTGGTGATGGTGTTTCGTCAGTGTATACCTGGCCGCTGCTGCCTCTATAACGTTCTCTTTTCTGGCTACCCTTAACTGTTCGAATGTAAATTTGTCAAGTATTAAAATAATAATGATAGTAAAGTAATAATAATAATATTAATAATTGAAAATTAAATAAAATATAAAAACTTTAACGAAAGATGAATATCCTCCTATTACTTACCAGATCCAGAATGTCTTTTGTCTGGTAGTGGTAATGCTGCTCTCGGTGCTGTTTTTTCAGCTTCTTCAAAATCTTTTGAAGAAAGCATTTCACAGAAAAGACTTTTCCTCGCGAAGGTGGTTTTCCTTTGCTATTTATTGTGAATTAATAATGGTAATGTTCGAGTAGTGATATTATTGATATCGCATACAAGAATCTCGGGAGAGCGAGTTCACTCTCACAGCAGTAACATATACTAGCAACTGTGTCTCTGTGACGGGTCTTTAAACACCAGTGCCTCATCGTGTACGACGCGGAGCATTTATATATATATATGATAGTTTTAAAAAAAAAACAAATATAACTATATTTTTTTTTATCAATTTTATTAATTAAATTCCGAAAAATAATTTCGACTTAAAATTTTTTTGAGAATTATTTTCTTTGAGATTTTTAGATTTTTGCACTTAGACCTTCGCCTTATATCATTTTTCGATCCGACGTCACTATATCGGGTTGAAACGATAGTTTATACCCAAAAGGTGTCGCGCGAGCACGTTAGGTCGTTTTTCGGTTCCCTTCGAAACGCCACTATAATATAGCGACGCCATACGGGAAACGCAAAAGCGACTGAACGCTTTGAAATACCATTTCTCTAAGCTTACACTTCCTTTTAATTTCGAATATGACGTCATAAGTGACGCCTCGAAGGGAACTAATCATAAGTCCGAAGGGTCTAACGCAAATTCCGTAAAAATATTTCGACTTAAAAAATTTTGGTTATTAAAATTCTTTATGATTTTTAGATTTTTGCACTTAGACTTCGCCTTATATCAAGTCCCTATCCACGTCACTATATTCGGGTTGGAAAGCGATTAGTTTATACCAAAAGGTGGTCGCGCGAGCACGTAGGGTCGTTTTTTTCGGTTCTCCTTCGAAACGTCACTATATAGTAGTGTCGACATACGGGAATCGCAAAAGGCACTGACGCTTTCAAAATACCATTTTTCCTTAAGCTTAGACTGTCTTTAAACCAAATATGACGTCATATAGTGACGGCTCGGTGGGAACTAATATAAGTCGAAGGTCTAAGCGCAAATTCCGGAAAAATAATTTCGCTTTGAAAATTTTTTTTAGAATTAATTTCTTTGGATTTTTAGATTTTTGCACGTTTAGAACTTTTTCGCCTTAAATAGTCAGGTGTCCCGATCCAACGTCAACTATATCGGATTGAAGCGATAGTTATACCTAAAGGGTGTCGCGCGACACGTTAGGTCGTTTTTCGGTTCCCTTCGAAAACGTCCACATAGAAATATAGTGACGCCAATAACGGGAGAACGCAAAAGCGACTGGAACGCTTTCAAATCGATTTTCTAAATCTTAACTGTCATTTAAAACCGAATATGACGTCATATAGTGAGCGCCTCAAGGGAACTAAAAGTCGAAGGTCTAAAGGAATTGCGGAAAAATATTTCCTACTAGAAAAGATATTAGGAGAATTAATTTTCTTTGAGATTTAAGATTTTTTTTTGCACTTAGGACCTTTCGCCTTATACAAGTTTCCGATCCACACGTCATATATCTGGTTGAAAGCGATAAGTTTTAAATACCTAAAAAGGTGTCGCGCGAGCACGTTAGGTCGTTTTTTTTTCGGTTCCCTTTCGAAACTCACTATTAATTAATATAGTGTCGCCTTACGGGAGTCGCAAAGGCGGTTGAACGCTTTCAAATACCATTTTCATTATTAAGCTTAAACCGTCATATATATATAATATATATATATATATATATATTATATATAATTATATAATTATATATATATATTATATAATAATATTATTCTAATATAATATATATAACTATACATTATATATATATAATATATATTAGTTTATATATTCTTTGAGGTTTTTTTAGATTTTAGAGCTCACGATAGACCTTCGACTTATACTAGTTCTCGAAGAAAGGTCAAATATTAAATTATTTTTTTCATATATTTTTTTATTTTACTTAGTTATCCCCTAAAAATCCTTTTTTTCTAAATGAAAAAATTATTTTTAAAGGGGTACCTACAATACTAAAATTGATTGAAATAGTATGAATTATTCAAACTCAATAGGGTGAAAACATATGGGTCTTAAAAAAGCAGAAATTCGTTAATTATTTTATTTGAGTGCAAAAATCTGAAAATCTAAAAAAAAGGTTTGTAATTTTTTAAAAAAATAAAATAAAAAAAATGTAGTGGTGTTTTCGAACACTTTATTAATTAAAAGTTTTTTAGTATTATTAGTGAGGAATATGAACATTATTTCTCAATATATTTACACACAAACAACACACACACATACACGTTTATTTATAATAAAAACATTATGTTTTCTGTATCTGCGAAAATATCCCCTTCCCCCCCCTCCTCCTAGGTACGTGCCGAACCTATTATAATATTTGTACCGCGAAACATAGTTGTTCATTTCATCGTGTCTGTTGCCCCTCTGAAAATTCCTATTATTGTAGTAGAATTTACTGTTTTCATTAGCGTACGCTCGATACGGGTACGCAACCGCACCGTTTTTGCTTATATTATAAATATTTTCATGCTCGTTATTGGCGTTATTATAGTTATTATTATTATTGTTATTATTATTATTTTTACTACTATTATTAATGTTATCTCTATTAGCGATACCAATTTTATTATTAGTATTATCGCCATAAACATTATTATTAATATTAGCATTTTTATTATCGTTATTAACATTCTCAATTTCATTAATACCCGTTGTACCGTTCACAATGTTGTTGTTGTTGTTGTTGTTGTTGTTGCAGTCACGTACGATGTTCTCTTCGCCCGAGTAAGCGAATCCGATTGGGTTCGATGCTTTTTTATCGCGGCCAAAAATAAAATTGCGCAGTTCGCGGACGTACCCTTGGAACCAAACGAGGTCGGATGCGGACCTTTCTACGAGAATGTTTAGCCCCCCGCGGTTTATTATGTCGACGCGCTCTTCCACGCCCCGCGACGTGGATTCCAGCGCGAAATTACCCCATATCTTAATCATGTTTAGAGCCGAAAGCAGTTCCCGGCACTCCTCATTTTGTTTTTTACTAACCGCTAAATCCTTTTCTATAACGTCGAGATAAGCCCTTTTCTCTCTCGCTATTATCTCTTGAATCTTTTTATCGCGCTTGTCGAACGTTTCTCGCTCTTCGTGATCCTCCTCTTTTATTAATGCAAGAAGCGAGTCTCGAAAGTCGATATCGAGCTCCATCACCTCGTCGAATACGGGATCGAATATAGAATTGATCGAGTCGCAATTGCCTACGATTTCGCGATATATGACGTCGTTGTTCTTCGCTATTAACGCCGTCGCCGATGCCGCGGTCGCGGTGGTCGTTTTGGGCACCACGAACTCGTTATGGAAATGATTCAGCGCCGGAAACAGGTACGTAAGAGCCCCCCTTTTATCGCCGCGGTTTAAATACGCAGCCGCGTATTCGAATAAGTTGATCGCCCGGGTTTCGATGTGTTTTAACTCTACGAAAAAGTTGAGGGAAGCCGTAAGGGAATCTTTATCGGCACTTTCTATATCACTCCCGCCGATGCGGGTTTCGGAATTCGGTATGGAATTAGCGTACATTTCGCTTATTTTCTCGCACGTCATGAAAATAGTATAATGTAGTCTAAAAAGCATATCGTTCGACACCAAATTGCACGACGACTCGAACTTTACCAAGCGAGATTTGATAAATTCCGTCGTTTTCGAGAACGCCACGAGCCGTTTTCTCGCCAAATAATCGAACAAATGCTTGTTATTTTTAATAAATCCACCCGACTCATCGAAGAAAAATGAAAATATTTCTTGGAAACCTTTCCCTTCTTCCCGGAAATCTTTTAATTTTTTCAAAGCGCTCTCCTCGAAAAGATGCGAGAACGTGCGCGCGTAAGCGAGCAAAAAATTCGAGGTGGCGTTTTCCACATCGACCTTCGAGGGAGTTTTGAAATCGATAATGAAGTTTTCTTCGTCAACGCAGTAGCCGAATTCCTCGTTTTCGGCTCGTGTCTCGTCGTTTTCCGATCGCTCTTCTTCGGTTCTGGGCTGATCCAAAGGGTGGGGGGTGGAGGATTTAGGCGGAGAAACAACGGGGAAAGATTTCGAATACGAGAGAACATTTCTCACCAACTCACGATACGACTTCTCACCGCCACTCTCCAATTTTTCACCCCCGGTCGTATGAGAACGAAGCGGCATCGTCGTCGTCGTCGTCGTCGTCGTCGTCGTCGTAGTCCCACCTATCGATTTTTCACCACTAGTGGCGGCCTGATATTTTTCAGAACGGGGGTGCTTCAAATTCGAACTAACGTTAGTATTCGATGGCGGAGGGAGATAATCCGAACTTTTCTTCGTTCCTTCGCCGAAAAGAATTCCTTTATGGGACACGTTTTTCTCGAAGAATGTGGCACCCCTATCACTATCACTACCGGAGATGTTCGCATTTTCCGGATCTCTGGACCGACGACTACCGCCTTTGTTCTTAACTCCTTCTAGGTTATTTTTAAACCTTTTTTCGTTTGAACGATTATTCTCGTCCTTAAACCTCAATCTTGCGGATGCGGCACCGCGTCCGCTACGTTGGACGTTGTTCCTTTTAAAGTTATTTTCAGCGTCGCTTTCTTCACCCGAGAATATCGGTGATTCCCCTTCGTCTAGTAATTTAAGAGTTTCGTCCCCGGCGAGTGGATTTTGAATGTGATTTTGCGCCACCCGCCAATGCAAATAATATATTATATATATACTATATATTATATATAATATATAATATATATATATATATATATATATATATATATATATATATATATATATATTTATATATATACAATAAATCATATGATAATTAATATATTAAAAATATAGTCCTTGATCATCTAATTTATTCCATAGTAAATAGAAGAACATAATAAAAAAGATTTAACAACAAATATTTATTATTAATATACGGGACGGGAGGGATGAAAAATATAAATATTATCTTCGATTTCCGAAACGTATTCACCGACGACACAAATTTCAATACCGATTTATTAAAATTTGAGCGGTCTGTTTCATTTGACGACCGAGATTTCGCGCGCGGTAGAAAAAGAAGCGTGTTGCGGAAAATGGAAAAAATTCTGCTAGAAATAACGCGACATAGCGCGGATATCGAAAGGTGCGCTATTAAGATTCAAGATAGCGTGAAAAAAATCGAAATGAACAACGAAGAAATTCACAGGGCGCTTCGCAATTCGAACGTAAACTGGCAATCTTATTTTGGATCGAGGTGTTCCAACACACCCGCGACGACGAGTTCGGTGATGGCGGCGACAACGCTCCGCGATGAAGGTGTCGACGATCACCCTTTACTCGTGATTCAGGGGCCCAAAGGTCTGCTATCGACGATTGTCAACGATAAAGAGTCTTTAGCGGGATTAAATTAAAAGGTGAAAACGGAATAAAAAATGAAACAAAATTGAAGGTTGCGAACATTTTAGCGAATACCATCATCATATTCTTATTATAAGGAATATACTCAAGAAAAATTTAATTATTTAACAAAGAATAAAAAGTAGAAAAAAGAATTGAATCGTTCAAATTTCGTACGTAATATCTTCGGAGCTCGAATAGCTGCAGCGACCACGATGGCGTAGGCGACAGCGGCGTGCGCTCGGCGGCGGCGAATCCTGTTTCGGCCCCGTCGAGAAGTTGGGAAGGAGAAGGCGACTCGGTAAAAATTTGTAATCGATGGGATCGAATAAAGCTTTAAGTTTGGGGTTGTTTTTAAAAGCCTTGCTCCTCAAAATAGTGATTTGTTTCAAAATGTATTTTATACCACTGGTGGATGAGCCCGGTCTATGTTCGGAAGCCAAGTATGTCGTATATGTTTTCGAACCGCCGCTTCTTGCAGGCCTAATTTCCCAGGCAACAAAGATATTTGCGCACGCATCATGCGACGGTACACTGGCTGCTGTTGCTGGCGCTTGCTGCTGCTTTGCTGCTGCTTCTGCTGCCTGCCCTGGCTGCTGCCTGCTGCTGCGCTTGCGCTAGCTGCTGCTGCGCTGCTGCTGCTGCCTGCTGCTGCTGCTGAATGTTGCCCTGATGCAGTCGACGGACTGCGGTGGCGGTTGTTTTCGACAAAAACTGGTCGTCTTCGTCCGTGCGGATCGTCCTTTGGCCGTCGTTGGTGTAGAAATATGGTTATAAAGAGCCGATGCAGTCGAGATAGTTCCGAATGTGGGAGCAAATGTTGTTAATCGTCGTCAAATTGCAGTGTTTCTCGGCTCGGTTCTTGATGCGAGGATCGATGAAGCTCAAAACCGCCAAGGCCAAATTTTTGGGAGTCTTCTGATCCAAAATGTTGTTCTTCTTAACGACGTTGTATAGCTCGATCGCTCGGCGCGTTTGTCGCGGATCGAAATCCACTTCACTCGCGTACTTATGGATCAAGAACTTGGCGTTGTTGACGTTGTTCAGTTTCGACAGTAGCACTCGATCGCCCAAACTAATAACGAAGTGACAAAATTTCGTATCGAAATTCGCGTCCGTGATGTTAAAGGCGTCGAATTCGTTCAATTTGAGAATCGCCGCCTGAATGCACCAGTCCAATTGCGCGTTGGGAATTCGGATTCGTTTGAACGTGCTCTGGTTCCTGCATATCTTGAGGTGGAAAATCGTGAGTGCTGTTATCGTTAAATTTTTTTGACGCAGCTTGTCGTCGATTTTTCGACATCCCTTGATTATGACGAGGCATTTCTTTATAAGAGCCTCGGTGAACTTTAAGCTGTTGCTTCGTTTCACGAGCATGTACTTCTCCCGGCGAAGTTCGATCGCGCGGAACGTGCTCAAAATCCTTATAATTTCCCCTTCGTAGCCGGCGATGAGGGGGCGATCGTGACTAAATTTGTCTCTTATAATTTTCCTCACGGGGCAATTGTCATCGTCGTCCGATTTGAGCATTTCGGATATCTCATTTCGCGTCCTTTCTTCGTTCAACTTATCGAAATTTACGCCGTACGAAAAACGAATATCTTCATCCGCGACGGGGGCGTCGGGACGAGGAGGAGGCGACGAAGAGCTGGAGCAGGAGTCTACGTAACGAACGTCTTTAATTTTTATATCGTCTAAACACCTCTCGGGTTTGTAGATTTCGGCGATCGACGCGTTCTTGTTTTTCAAATTTAGGATAATTTCGTTGTTCTCGTTCAGCACCCAACAATCGGTTAGATCGATAAACTTTTTAGGATCTTCCATTTTTCCTTTTCTGGGCCGGGAAGAGGCGTCAGCGGAGGCGGCGACGGCGACGGCGTGCCCATTTTCGCTTTTTATTTTCTTCCCAAAATTTAAAACCTTATTTTTGTTTTTTATGTTCAAAAATTCCATTTTTTCCGATTTTTTGACGAAGATTTCCAAGTCTTTTTCGATATTTTTCTTTCCCCCTCCAGCTTCTATATCTTCACCGTATTCCCGTAGATGTATCGAAAGTTTCGCCGGCACGCTAGAATAATCCACTTCTGGGTCCCAATCGTCGTCGTCGCCATATTCATAACGGAATACGTTAGAATACGAATGTGAAGAAGAAGAAGAAGAAGAAGAAGAAGAAGAGAGTTCTGACGGTGATAAAGGGTGCTCAGAAGAGTCTGAGGAACCGCTATCCGACATATATAAAGTCGACGACGAAGATAATGATCTTTCCATCTTAAAGATTTGTGGACCGGTTTTATCTGTAAATATTATTATAATAATAGTTTAGTTTGAGAAGCTAGGGCTACGACTGCGTCGATTAAGAAAGGAGATTCCTCCCTCATCTTAAATTTATCATCATCGATCAGTTCAACATACTAATAAAATTATTTCAATGAATAAAATTCGTATATAGATAAAATTCGTATATAGATAAATCTTTAATAATTTTTTAATAATTTATAGATTAATAAATTTATTTATATAAAAAAGGAACTTATTTATACATATTTTTGGAGATGAAAATATCTCTTAACCAGAATGAGACTTTCGCCCCTTTTTATAATTCTTTCGAACTAATTCCCTCCTCGACTTTATTAATCGCGCCCCCCCTCTTCCTCGACGTTCGCGACTTTATTTTTTTTGAGAATATATTCCTTCATCGAAAAGTATAGTATTGGAATGAGCGATCGCTTCTTCACGCCAAAGTATAATATGATCGACAAAAGCGACTATTCAAACGAATACGGAAATTCCACAACTGCGCTTTTTTGCCAGTCGATGCCCAAAATATAACTCCCTTCCGCATTATATATTTCATAATGATAAACTTTCAAACCTTCCTCCAAATTCTTTTTGTTAACTATTAATTTTTCGATAACAAGGGGTTTGATTCAGCATCAAATTTTCTTTTGTTTTCTCTGCCGAATAATGGTTTATAGAGTATATTAATTTATAACGCCGATCCGTTATCGTAGTAGGCGGTCGTCATCGTTTTCTTTCCGTCGTAGACTGGATTTTTCCTCGTCGACGTTTTTGGTGCCATCGGATGACAAATTCGATTCGGAATAGAGCCGCTCCGTTTTATCGGATGTCGCGGGGTTCGGGAGTAAGTTTTTCGACGATAGAAGCGAGAAACTATTTAGGAAAAAGACGAAAAAAAACGCGTATTTTCTTTTTTTCGTAAACATTCTCTTAAGAATATATTATAATAATAATAGAAAATTATTATTTACAGGCCCTTAAAAATTTATTAATTCCTAATAAATAAATAAATATTTTTTTTATTTTAAAAATGCGAATATTTTATTAATACTTATCACTTCATCCATCCTTGATCGCTAGAGGAAAAAAAATCGAAACCGATTCAAAAATGACGGAGCCTGAAAAATTGGGTGGTTCCCACTATAGAAACCTGTGGAGGTGGATCCGAGTTTGCAAAGGATTTCAGAGAAACGAGATTAAAATTCAGGGGAGCCTGTACAAGTCGTTAAAATCAGAATTTTTCGGCTCGAAGAGAAGCCGCGTACCCGATTTAGGTACCGAAAAGGATCTCCCCCTCTGTATAGTATTAGCCGAATACGATGAGAAATTGCCGCCCGGAATTAAAGACGACGCCGAGAATTTACGCCTGGCGGTAGACGTTTTTATGAAGATCAACCGGGACAAAATTGAATCTTTCCGGGAGAACTACTGGGACCACTGCGAAAAATACCTCAATAGCCCTAAAACAGAGAAAAGGAAAACAGTTTTAAAAGAGTTTTTTTTTCGAAATTTGTCGACGGAGAGAAGTAAAAATAAATCGCAGCTCGAGGATGACGGTTTCGTCGTTTTATCGGATCTCGGGGAAATTCGGGACGCCTTCGAAAGGTGCGAGCGGGAAAGACGAGATAAAATAAAGAAACACGAAGCGCTCGACGAAGTCGCCGCTGCCGACGCCGCCGAGAGATCCAAATTGAGCAAAAGACGCAAAGGAAAACGTTTCAAGGCCGAAACTGCCGAAACTGCCGAAACTGCCGACACCGCTGAAGAGGAAAAGTGTGATGTAACTATAACCGCCGGCCAAAAAACGAAAACGACGTTGACACCATCGGGAAACGAAGAGGATCTTTCGGCCGCCGCCGATGATGAAGATCCCCGAGCCTCGCTCGAACGTATTAAATTAATCTTAGACGGTATCGAAGAACGGCAAAATTATTTGCTGAATTTCTTTAACGAAGAAATCCTTCGACGCCGTCGTGTAGTGGAAACGGAGTTGGGCGACAGATTAAAGGAAACTAAAAATTCGACTATGGAAATGAGAGACCGAAATCGGAGTTGCCGTGAGGCTCGTAAACGAGACGCTGCGGAAATTGTGGACCTGGCGCAAAATATTGATCGCAAAATAAAATGTTTCTCTCTCCCGTTGAGGTCGTCGATTCCCGATGAATCGTAGAGTAAAAAAATTAGGAATGCCTAAAAAGATTGTAATCAATTTACTTATTCGGTGAATATCATTGCTATTTTTTTTTAATGTTAAAAAAAAACAGGTAAGATAAATAAATATTTATTAGATAATAAATTTTTTTTATTCGAATATTTTGCACGTAGACCAATCATATTAAATCCTTCCCTCCTCATCTCCAGAATTTTCGAGTACATTATTCTTCTTCCACCGTTTGACGGCGCGTTTCAATCTATTCGCCTTACGTAACTTCGTCCGATGGATCCCGGAAACTATGAAAATTCGATGTTGACGCGGGACACGGAAAGGTGCTTCAAATTCATCGAGGATCTCAAGAAACAGGCGGTCGTAATAGAGTTAATTATTAGAAATGGCCTTAAAGAAATCGACGAACGTTACGTTAAAATTCAGGACGAACTCAACCGCCTCCATGCCAAAAACGAACGAATAAGTTCGCGCAACGCCGATTACCCAAACTGTTTTCGTCGTAATTGATCAAAGTTTCCTTTACGTCCTTTAGCCTCTCCGCGATTTCGGCGTTGCGCGAACTTATTCGTTCGTTTTTGGCATGGAGGCGGTTGAGTTCGTCCTGAATTTTAACGTAACGTTCGTCGATTTCTTTAAGGCCATTTCTAATAATTAACTCTATTACGACCGCCTGTTTCTTGAGATCCTCGATGAATTTGAAGCACCTTTCCGTGTCCCGCGTCAACATCGAATTTTCATAGTTTCCGGGATCCATCGGACGAAGTTACGTAAGGCGAATAGATTGAAACGCGCCGTCAAACGGTGGAAGAAGAATAATGTACTCGAAAATTCTGGAGATGAGGAGGGAAGGATTTAATATGATTGGTCTACGTGCAAAATATTCGAATAAAAAAAATTTATTATCTAATAAATATTTATTTATCTTACCTGTTTTTTTTTAACATTAAAAAAAAATAGCAATGATATTCACCGAATAAGTAAATTGATTACAATCTTTTTAGGCATTCCTAATTTTTTTACTCTACGATTCATCGGGAATCGACGACCTCATCGAGTGAGAGAAACATTTTA
>JABUQX010055298.1:0-12500 GCA_015478945.1 Trachelipus rathkii
TAAAAATACCTCCGCGTTTTTAGGTGGGCGAAAATGATATGTAGTGCTCTATTGTGGGTTATTGTTATTAGAAAATCGCTTAAAGTATATTAATAGTGTGTATATCGGGAAATAAATAACATATAAAAATGGTTTAGGTTTTTAAACAGAGTTGGGTTTAATGAAAAAAACTTTTTGTCAATTTATTTTTTAGCATAAGGAACGCATTTTTATATATCTTGTATTTATTTTCATTCATCAACTATGGCTTACCAACATAACGAAATTTTTAATGACTCCATTTTAAGCTTATGCAAAATTTAGCATCGAATACTTTCGCTGTCTTATTTTTTATAAAGTAACATTATTTTGGTACATAAATAAAATTTCTGTGTTTTGGCAACTCAATTTTAGTTTTGAGCGCTATCTTCTTTCAAATAGCAAGTTAATAATTTTTCGAGTGGTGTTGGCTTGAAGGTCCAACGCAAAGACGAGTTTAGGTGTTTATAAAATATTGCATATTTTCGGGAAGTATGAAGGAAGCGGAATTTAGGTGCATGTCAGTGAAGTTGGCTTTAATATTAAATAAGAATGTGAATTCAATAAAAATGGCAAGAGTTTTATTATACACTACGAAGAGAGGAGGAGAAGAGAGAGAAGAGAGGAGAAGAGAGAGAGAGAAATATACAGCACCTAATGAAGCTGAAATAGCAAACGGAGAAGGAGATAATCAACAAGAATAAACCTCTTTTCTGCTAATTAGCAAACCTGTCCAGAAAGGAAGATAGGAGGAGGAGAAATAGAAAACTACCCTGTTTTTTTTATATCTTTCGTTTTTTTTTTTTTTTTTTTTCTTTTATCTTATCTTTAATGTATTTTTTTTTTTTTTCTTTTTTTTTTTTTTATGTTGTTTTTTTTTTTTTTTCTTTTTTTTTTTTTTTTTTTTTCTTGTTTTTTTTATTTTTTTTTTTTGTACCTTTTTTTTTTTTTTGTTTTATCTCCTTCAATTTACCTTATCTTGCCTTGTAGTTTGAAAAAAAAATGATGTGTTTTTAGGTTTTTTTTTTGTTTTTTTTTGGCCTTGTTTATTGAGTTTTGTTTCTTTTAGTTTCTTTGTTTTTTTTTTTTGTGGTGTTAGTATTTTTTTCTTTTTCTTTGATTTTTTTGTTTTTTATTGTTTTGTTGCATTGTTTTTTGTTGTTTTTTGTTTACTTTTTTCCTTTGTGAATTGTTCCTTGCTTACGTCCCCACCTGTTGACCAAAAGAGGGGGCTGACGAGCTGACCGAGAGGGAGAGTGTACTTGTGCTTGGAATCCTCCCCGCCTCTTCAAGAGGCCAGTATTCTATCTACAAAGAGGCAGATCACATTCTACCCATGTCCTACAGAATTGGCCTTTCTCGCCAGGGAACAGATTGGTGAAAAAAGCTAACGCTTGTGAATGAGGAGAATAAGAAGAGGAAACTCTCCCCAAAGCGACTCCTGTACTTCATATATATATAATTATAATATATATATATATCGAATATATATATTTATATATATATATAATATAAATAATTATAATATTCTATATATATATAATACTATATAATATAATATATAAAAAATGTAATATTAAAATTATATATATATTATATTATATATATATACTATTATATATAAAATATATATATATATATATATATATACATATATAATATTATATATTATATATATATATATAAATATTATATTATATTATAATATATACTATAATATATATATATATATAGTATATTTAATATAATATATATATAATATTTATATATAAACATATATATATATTATTATATATCATATATATAGATATATTATATATAGTATAATATTAATATATACAAATATATATATATTATATATAATAATATATATAATATATATAATTATATAATAATATTATATAATGTAATATATATATAGGTTAGTGGAGCAGACTCGGCTCTTGTCCTTTATTCAAATCTATATGGCCCTAATAATTGCCCGTTCAAAAATGGAGCTTGTTCTATATTATGTCTTTATTTTAAATCAGTAAATGAGCCATTACAGGAAAATGTCTTACACAATGAATAGTAAGGTAATATTAGACTCATTTAAATCGTAGAGATTAACAATATATAATCACGTAATCACTACTTAATTAATAAAAGGCACAGACCCTATTCTAAGCTATCCTCTCTGCACGAGAGTTTCCTACAAAAGACCGCGAGATAGGGACTCGGCGGCCTCGCTTCTCATTTAGGCATGCTCCCATGGGAGAGACGCTATGATACCTTAGTTACAATGATCATAGAAGAGGCACCAGGTCATACGAGGTGTACACATGAGATTGGCAAGTAGTCTCTCACAAGGCTGTGTCACCCTTTGTGTCATGCATGCTTAATGACTTACATAATTACTCTAATCATGGGGTTTAGCCCATGTATTTGTGGTGACCTCTGGCTGTTGACAGGAACATTTGGTTCAAAATCTGAAGTGAGGCTTGAGATTTTGATTATATCCAAAGGTTCCTACGAACACTCCTTTAGATGGTTACATGTGATATAGGAAAGTGGAACAGAAGGAATAGTGGAATAGCTACTTGAAAAAGAGGAAAGAACTACAATATATGGGTAATAATACACTTTAACAATCGAATTTGTACACGTATTAGTTTCCACATCATCGTCTCTGTCTCTTATTTTTCTCAAGAGATACTCACATTTGTTCCTCATTTCCTTCCTCTATTTTCTTCTCATTCCGAGTTTTTCTTTCGGACTGAAGGATTAAGGACGGGTTCGTAGAATATTTTAACATTTCTTAAGCTTTCTACTACGACTTTATTGTCCTTTATTATATGAGCATTGCTGTTGGTAATTTTGACCACACGATAGGGGCCGTGATACTTTGCTGCGAGCTTTCCGACATTGTATTGTTGACTCTTCACAAGTAGAAATCGAGCCTCTTTCAGATTCTTTGGTAGAAATATATTGCGATTACGCAAATTAGTTCTTTGCGCTAAGGGCTTGGCCATCAATTCTGTTATTCTTTCAATGTAGGTATCGTATGATTTTGGTCCACTTGAGGCAGTAGTGCTGATAAGACCGTCAGGTATGTTGATATTTTGCCCATATAATAGCTTACTGGGACTGATACCCCCCTCTGAGATGGGGGCGAGCCTTAGGGCGAATAAGACGAAAGGTAGGACGTCTAACCAATCTTGTGTTTTCATGGAGGGCTCCGCTAACATCGTTCTAATACTGTTAACGATCATTTTATTGACCATCTCACATTTCCCATTCGCTTGTGCGTTATAGGTACTGGTAGTGGTATGGATTATCCCCAATAGCTTACACACACTCTCAAATAAGTGTGAAGTAAAGTTTGCGCCGTTATCTGAAACGATTTGGCTGGGAATTCCACAGTGCGGAATTAGCTGGTTTATCAAAGTCTGAACTATTGTCTCTTTAGTGGTGTCCTTAAGCGGGAAAGCCCACACATAGTGAGAGTAGCGGTCAATGAGAGTTAAAAGATACTTGTAGCCCCGACAGGAAGGGAGCTTGAGGATGTCTACATGAATGACCTCAAACTTATAGGAAACCTCTCTGTACTTTCCGTAAATAGGATTGATTCCCCGCCCGATTTTGGACACCTGACATTGAGGGCAAGCCCTGACTACCTCTTTGACTTTTCGATGCATATTTTTAAACACAAAATCGGCCTTCAACACAGTAAGGCAGCGGGAGATACCTAGGTGTCCCTGAATGTGTGTCATACGGATGAGATCGGCAACTCTGACGTATGGGAGGATGACGCGGGCATAATTTAGAGAGATATCAACATATAAAAAGATCTTTTTCTTTTTGAACCAGAACTCTTGTTTTTTAATAATTAATGAACTCTTTTCATTACCTTCTAACAGTGACTTTATGAATTCATCTTCATTTTGGTCTTTGCTTATTTCAGAGTAATCGATTTCCTTTCTAAATCGTTTTATAAGCTCCAAATGAGCGTCGTTGCAGTCTTGGATCAAATTTATTTGAGTGTTTATTGGTAAAGCATCCTTTAATTCATCCACTTTTATAGTAGTCATTTTATTATTAAATTTTCCCAAGTTCTCTTTCTCTATTTCCATTCTTTCATCTATGTTTAATCCCTTCTTTTCGAAATCATGATTTTTCCCATGGGAGATATTTGTGGAATGTCCTTTGTGGTCATTTAAAGCTCCAGCAGTGGGCCTTTCCTTGGAATTTACGACCTGGTCGGTCGTACTCCACATTCTTTATAGTCTGGGCATACCTTCTCTTTAAACTCGGCGAAGGTGTTTCGATGAGGAATGTATTCGAGAGTCTGTCTTTCTCACCTGATGTTTAGGTTTTTCTTGTGTCGCTCTGATTGGTCAGCTCACTTACGGTTGAGCCAATCACAGCGCTCGGGAGGAGGGGCGTAGCTAGCTCCGCCTCCTTTTCAACATCGTAATCTTGCACAATAGTTGCATCGTTTCCATCTTCATTAATAATTTTATTATGTAATAAGAATTCGGAGAGAGGGTTGTCCTTCTTGGTAATTAGCTCCCATGAGACCTGGTAAGCGGACAAGAGGTTTAAACTCCGGATTTCTCGTAAATTGAAGTTCTTGCAATCGTTGCAACTTTTGTACTTTTGCAACAGCTCTCTTGATTGTGTAAAAATGGTAATAAGCTTCGCAGTTAAGAGATATCCGTACTTCTTCAATAATTTGTTAATACTACTAACAGTTTGTTGGCATAATCATATTTCCGTTCTGCAGGCGATAAAATTGTACTGTAGAAAGCGATTGGTTCGTCACCTCCGTCAGTCGTGGAAAGAATCACGGCTGCCGCAGCTGCTTCTGTTGAATGTACGATAATTTTGAAAGGGTCGTGGGACTTGGGTAAGCCAGAGCTTCAGTGTTTCTTATGGCTTCTTTACTACCTTTAAAAGCTTACCATATCACTTCAAGACTGAAGAATCATTCATAACAATATTTTTATCGAATAAATTGTTTTCAGAATTTGTACTACTACTGCCATTTTGTCTGTCATTGCCTATATTAGAATGGGGTGCATGCTTACCCCTCACAGGTATTGACGGTAGTTCATTTACATAATTTTCACTTATTTTATCATAATTCACTCGAATATTGTTATTTTGAGCATTATTTAAATTTTCAGAAATTTCGACACTTGTCAGGATTGATACTGATGTTGAAGTATTGTAATCTTTTTAGTACCTTTTCAAGCAGGACTTGGTGTTCCTCTTCAGTTTGGGAGTGAATGAGGACATCATCCATATAGGCATGAGTATTTTTGATCCCTTGCATCAAAATATCGATAAAGGCTTGAAACACAAATGGGATGAGACGAACCCCATCGGAAGGCAACGATAGCTGTAGGAGCCGATATTTGAGGTTATAGTGAAGTACTTTTCAGAGTCTGGATGGAGTGGAATCCCATAGAATGACTGAGTTAAGTCCAATTTACTGAACAGCCTACTTCCTTTCAGGGTAAACATTGCGTCTTGAAGGTGCGGTAAGCCATAAGTTTCGACTTCAACCCTTTTGTTTAGCTCTCTAAAGTCTGAGATGATTCTGACGCGTCCTTGACTTTTTTCAAGGACACTTACAGGGAATGACCAGGGTGAGTTGGTTCGTCTTAACACCCCTGTGGCTAAAAGATTGTCAAATTCTGCTCTAGTTTGTGAATAGAGTTTGTGGGGAATTTTGCGGGGTCTGAGTGAGATGGGGGGTCCTCTGACGTTCACTTTATAAGGATAGGTGTTAGCCAGCTCTATTGATACTTTTTCAGGTATAAAGGCGGTCTTTTCATCAGTAGTTATAAGACCGTCCTCACCTATCAAGGCTGTGCTCATTCTTTTATTTTTATTATTTTTATATTTTTCAAAAATTTCATCCCATCTTTGCATTTGTTTCAATTTTATGTGATGATTTTCAGGTAAATATGGATTCAAAAATAAACTTTTATATTTCAATAATATATCATTAAAAAGAGGTGGACTAGAAGGAGCGTGCAAAGTGGTGGGAGGAGGAGTAATTGATAGAGTAGAAGGAAAGTTTTCATGCGCAGACTTAATATTAAAATTTATATTTTTATTTAATTTCATACTTTTATTTGTGACTGAATCTATTAGTAAATCTTTATCAAAATCTATGCCCATTTGAAATTTCTTTAAAAATGACAATCCTAATATGTTTATCTCAATACTAGCAACATAGAATGTATCAATATATTTCCTACCGAGACCTAGGTCAATTTCAATGGTTTTAACATCATAAATAGCAATTTTAGTATTGTTGGCGGCAAACATAAAGCCGACAGGGTGGTTGCGATTTGCAAGAGCACCTCCAGCCAGAATATTTTTGGCGGAACCAGTGTCAAGGAGATAATTTACCTTATTTATAGTGTCATAAACCTGGTAAGAGGCCAAGTCGTCGATTTTACAAACCTTCTCGTTTACCACCACATCGGCTGCAACATAATTACTGTCACTACAGCGTTCGTTAACCACGCTTTTGATAGGGTTTAACAAGATATTTGGTTTTTATCGCTCTCACCTCTCCTTTCTGGTTTATATATATATAATATATATATATAAGTATATATATATATTATAAATCTTTTATAATATATATATATATATATATATATATATATATATATATATATATATATATATATATATATATATATATCATATATATATATATATATATATATAATACCGATATAGAAATATTCATAACGATAAATCGTCACCTGGCAACTCTTAACAGGCCGGGGCCAGCCCCTGCCAAAAATTGGATCTTGCCCTTAAAAGTGATACGTTTCAGCGTTGTCGGTGATTTTTTTAATTTACGCTTATTAGTGTAGTGAATGTAGTCCCTAAGCTTTATATTTATTAAATTATTTAAATATATGTACTTATGCCAATGCCGTCTAGAGCTGCGGTGGAGCGATTGCCTGATCCCCACCCTCATTGTGGCCAAAAAAATAAGCTGATTGACTTGAAGACCAATGCCAATTTTCAGTTCTGCGACCCTCTGGTCAATACCCTTCTTGACGCCATAGACAAGAGGTTCTCCAGCACCTTGGAAGATGAGGAGTACCTTCTGCCACTGCCTTCCACCCCAAGTTTCGCCTGATGTAAATGAGGGCTTTTGAAGAAACAATGGCCAAAAGTCAGAGGTCAAGGCCCTGATGGAGAAGAAGGTGGAAGAGTTATTGCGGTGTACCGAACTCGAGAACGCTAACAGTACAAGCAGCAGCGAGGGAGAGAACATGAAAGAGAAGGACTGCTACTCAAGCATCTGTGATGCTGATGATTACACTGAACTAACTCAAGGTCAACGTCATCAAAGATCAATCAAGAGTAAAGCTGCTCTCATTGTAAATAAGTGGCTGCAGGCGAAATCGACAGACAGCCTGTCAGACCTATCTTTTAACAATGAGAAGGTGCTCATTGATCTCTTTATAAGGTACAATACTGCAATGCCGTCTAGCGCTGCGGTGGAGCGATTGTTTTCCCTTGGCAAAGATATCTACAGAGCCAAGAGCAATTCTCTGTCAGTTGAAAACTTTAATATGCTCAATTTTGCTCATGTTTATGAAGGGGAACACAAATGCTACAGAAGGCCAGAACCTAGTATTTATATTTTTATATTGATAAATTGTAATTAACTAATTTTTTGATTACATTTCAATCTTTATTAACCTTTATCTTTGGCTTTTTTACATACATTATAGAATCTATAACATAGAGCATAAATTAGAAAATAAATTTTATTATAAAAAAGCGGAGCACTGAGAATGCAAAGGCAAAGAAATATAATTATTAAAATAGATATCCATACCTTTATTTGTTATATTAAGCATGTAGCAACATTCCCATATTTTCTGGGTACGTGTCTGGAAAGAAACTGAAAAGTCTCTACAAATCCGCAAAAATAGATGATAAGACCTACAATTATTAATTTTTAAAAACATTTTCTTAAAACCAAAGTCGTGTTTTTTTAACATTTTAATTTATAATAATAATGAAATACATAAAATTTGGATTTATCGATTTTTCGGTTATCGCCTTATCGGCGATATTTTTTTCACCACGGGTTATCGGTTAGAGGTTAGAGGTTATGGGTTATCGGTTATCGATTATCGGTTCTTATCGACAATTACAGAATCTTTATCATGACCGAAATTATATGGTAAGAATACTTAAATTTTATAATAATAATAATAACAATATAACTAATAATATAATAATAATAATAATAATAATAAAATAATAATAATAATAATACTAATAATAAATTTATTAAAATTTACCTCAATACAAAATATTTTTATTAAAAGTTTAAAATAAAAAATAAAAAGGAAATTAAATTTAAAAGATTTTTTTATTTTGTGTAAATTACTTTATACTATAATAAGATTTAAATATAATCATCATTTAAAAAACTGTAATTAGAATTGGTTTATATATGCTGTATCAGTACATTGCCCCTAGAAAGAAATTTAAGTATGTCAAAACGATAATAATTTGGTGATCTCACAATTTTTAAAAAAGTTAAACTAACAAAGAATAAAATTAAAATTAAATGAATTTTAATTTTTTTTAATTTTATATAATTATAAAAAAATTAAAATCTTATTTATTGATTTTAAATATCAAGAAATTAGATTGGCTGGACCTTTACGTCCCATAGTTCAATTATAAAAATTTTATCTTTGGATATTTTGGATGGGTTTACATATAGTAACCCCTTTTATTATATATATATATATATATATATATATATATAATTATATATATATATATATATATATATATATATATTATAACTGGATAAATCTTATTTAAAAACTATATCTAGATATAAATAAGCCTATGTTTATAAAACAACTATATCTAAAATATACAATATAATATATTATATATATATAATTTTTTTTTCGTTTTTACGAGGATAAAACTCGTTCTAAAAATAAACCAATTTTGTTATGCGTGGTGTAACAGAACATAGATTGAGTCAAACTTATTAAAAAAATTATATAAATAATTTTTTTTGTTAAAAATATCCCCATAAAAATTTTCCAGATCAATTATCTTTAAAAGGATAGAAAGGCGTAAGAGATTAAATTTATAAATCAAAGCGTCAAAATCTTTGCAGTAACTAATAGCAGTTTCACGTCATATATATATAATATATATATATATATATATAATATATATATATATAATAATATATATATATATATATTATATATATATATATAAATATTATATATATAATATATACTATATATACTATACATATATATATGTTCGCCGGCAGGATGAAATCTAAGGGGGGGCCAGATTTTTTTTATTTCGAATTTCACAAGAGATATTATATATAATATATTATTATATATATATTATATATATATATATATAATATATATTATATATATATATATATATATATATATATATATATATATATATATATATATATATATTATATATATATATATATATATATATTATATATAATATATAATATATATATATATATATTAATGGTATTACAAGGTTATTTTGGCGTTTTTTTTCTTTGTTTCTTCGAACCGTCTTCGACGTTTACGCACCGGCGGCACTGTATTTACTATTTTGAATCGCAAATTTATATTTCATAAATAAATGTCTGATAATTGGAATGCTTAAATTCACTAATGTCAGTCAGAAATATAAATGTTGGAAAGAGTGGTAGGTCATATATGACCCTTTTTTTAGTTAGCTTTAATCACAAGTAAAATGAACTATAAAAAATAGTAGTTGCGAAAAAATATTTGGATTTGGTTGAGGCAAGCATTTTTTCAAAAATTTATTGTTTTTTATTTCAGTTTTAATTATTGTTTATTTGGAAATAAAAATTTTAATTATTCTTCTTTCTTTTCCAAATTCTGTTATAACTTGTAAAATTAGTTGTTGTTTTTTTTTCACAACTTTCTCTCTGTGAACACTGAGCAAACATAATCCATTTAATCGATCTTCAGAAATGTTCAAAGTTCAGCAAATTTTATCTCTTCTTCAGTTTGAATGATACCCAATTAGTCCAGTTCCCGTTAGTGGAAGCCGTTAGAAAGAATTTAATGCTTGTTAAAACACAGGCGAAAAAAAGCGCAATGTTTTAAGGATCAGTTCACTATAGGCTCACATTTTCGTCTAAATATAACCCCTGGTCCCCAATACTGTACCCCTTCCTTTTCATGGTTTGATACCCGTATTCCAGTCCTCAATATTGTATCTCCTTTTCAGTTTTTCAATTTTTCAATTACCTTTAGTTCCAAATATTGTTTTTCCATTTTACAGGGATTTAAAATACAGAGAAAATGTTGTATTCTGTTGTCGTCTCGAAATCTGATATGCAGAGACGAAATCAGTGAATCTTAGGTATGGTATAAATAGAGAAACCCTGAAATAATCCTCCACAAAACTACATGAAAAGTTAGGTCTTTGCATTTATTTGGACACTATACGTGGCACATTGAGAATTCTATAAAAAAAAAATTCTGTAAGTCCTTACTCTGTAAAAAGTTCTTTTGAAAACCAGACGCGACCATGTTTTCGCCTCCTATTGATTTTTACTATTTCTAACATTCTTTTCAACGTGATACTGTGACCTCTTCCAGACTGATAGTTTTTAGTTTGAAGAATGTTCGTGGCAGGCTCAAAGTAAGAGGAATACTTGGCAATGATAACTAAGCAAATAATGAAATTAGGAGTTCCTTTTGCTGACGAAAGTTGAAATGCTGCTGTCCCTGTGGCCCTTGGTTACTTCTGAATCTGTTGACAAAGTTTCCAAAACTGATTTATGTGAATGGAATAATTTTCAAAAAACAAATTTTGGATGGACTTATATTTTGAGGATCATCTTGTTTCGCATAGCATTGGTATATTCATTATCAGTTTCCTACGCAATGGGCTTTCACGAAAAAATCTTATAACTTCTTTCACTGTGTCCACAGTATTTCGAAATTCGGGAACAAGATTCAAGTCATTAAAAACTAAATTTAAGCGATGAGAAGCACAGTGGAAAAAATTGGCCTTGGGATATTGATTTTTATTATTTTCTGTACCCATTTCCTTTTCCAGCATGGTTGAGCATCCATCAAATTCCAGGTTCAACGACTTTATTCATATTTAAAATTGTAAGCTCTCTGTAATCAATAAATGACTTCTGCCTATCTTCAGCTTTTAAATTTTTTCAACGGAGTAAAACCTTAAAATTCTTCTCTACTTTCAACTCAATATCAACGAAATGAACGCCAATTGACAGCTCCTTCACCCCAGAAATGTCTGCCTGTTTCATCCGCTAAAAGTGAAAAGTATTCACTATCGTTCACTTCATCCACAATGTTTTTACAAATTAGGTTCCCGCATATGGATATGATAGCTCATTCTGTACCGATATGTGATGTGTATTTTTTGATACCTCACTGATTACGCATCACGTCAGCTTCACTCTGAATTTTAACAATCCGAAAATCACCCGTATCTGCAGTACTGGCCTCGAACAACTAGATTATGGGTTCCAAACAGAGAACAAGTTGATTTATTGGCCAACAACTATTTTTTCGAAATAATTAAATGTTCAGCATTATTTATTGTTCAAAAACATTAACGTTTATTTAAAATTATTTATTCAAAATTTCTCCCTGCTACAGCAACATCTATCTACGCCACTGAGAATTAACATGGTTTCCTTGCATGTGAGTGAAAGTCTTTATATTTTAAGATTTGGTTCTGACAATAATGAACCCAAAAACCCTCTTAAATAAGGCTTAAATAACACGCATAATTTACAGAAGGGTCCTTTTAATTTTTTTGAATATACTAATAACGAATTGTATTCATTTATCCAATCGTAAAGGAAAGCCCTTTGCCTCCTATGATATCTTGCTTAAAGTTGTAAGTGCTTAATGGTTTGCATGGATTTGTTAATAAATCAAATTTTAGATTGTCAGTAATTCTATTTTGAGTAAATGTAATTTCCAATATTCAAACAACGATTTTCAACAGTTGGTTCTACGGCAGATGCGGAAGCTTCATTCATTTGATTAATACAGGTGCCGACAATACTCGGACGGCATTCGCCCTGGTCATTTGCATAACACAAAATATGAACAGTACCATCAATTCAATGTGTAGTGGTTTGTTCACGTCAAAGAGTAATTATATTCATCACTAAGGGCGAGGCCCTCTAAATATCAAAATTTATCCATTGTGAGTAATTTAAAATAACTTTTTTCTCTTTAATAAATGTTGGACCTTAATATATATATATTATATATAATATTATATATATATATATATATTATATATATATATATATATTATATATATATATATATATATTATATATAATATATATTATATATATATGAAATAGTAGAATGGGGGCAAAAAATTGGAGACTTTCAAAAGAA
>JABUQX010055298.1:20000-22107 GCA_015478945.1 Trachelipus rathkii
ACTAAATATAAAAGATGTTCATGCGGTTTGAAAGGGACATACAAACACAGAGTAGCATAAAACTGCTGTTGAAGCTGCAAGAGATTGTTCCTACAGGACGTGCCGGTAAACATCCAAATTAACCAGCATTTTAAGAAAATCATAGAAGAAATAAAAAAATTATATGTATCCTCAATAATTTCATGTGTGACATTTTCTGGTACGTACGATATTTTCCGCTTCGGGGTAAGCATCATGATGAGGGAGTGTTGCAAGATTTGTGCCGCTTGTCAATAGATGCCGGAGATCAGTCATTGAAAAACATTTTGAAATGGGGAAGAAAAATGCCACATACCAATCAGTTCAGATTCAGAATGATATCATTTCTTCATGTGGTACTACTATAAAGGAAAGCATCGTTAATAAGGTAAAAGAAGCGTGTGCGTATAGCTTACTAGCAGATGAAACCGCTGATATTTCTGGAAAGGAACAATTATCCATGGGGTTGCGCTATTTTTGATAAAGATCCGATTGAAGTCAAAGAGGAATTTATTGGCTTTGTAGAACTGAAAGCGCTTGACGCAAAAACCATTGCGAAAGCCATTGACGATTTTGTCACGACCGAAGAATTGCGTGGGCTTGGGTTTCGATGGCTGTTCTACGATGTCTGGAAAAGAAAGGAGTTAACCAAGCAATATTGCGGAAAAAGTATAAAAAAGCATTGTTCTTTCATTGCTTCACACAAACAAAATCTAGGAGTAAATGCTTTGAAGACATATCAGAAATCCGCAATACCATAAAAGGACAATATTATGTGATTTCGTGAGTCGGTCTTGGAGATAGAAAATTAATGCCAACATCTCAAGCCTATGCCAGACCAGAATGGTTCTGAACGACACAAAATGCATCAGAGTGTTTTAAGGAGCATTTTGTACGAATGATGCCAAGCATTAGAAATCCCTTCCATTGAAATAAATCCGCTAAAAGAAATTAAGCGCTTTTCAGTTGCATTCAGCGTGCATGTAAGTCGTCATTCCTCATGGCTATGATATTGACCGCGAAGTGCTGTGCGATGTTAGACCCAGTTGCAAATGCTCTCCAATCCAAGACCTTGGATATCGTCAAAACCTCGCAGCACATTTAACATATTGTGGAAATGGTTAGGAGCCATCGGAAAGATGAAAAAAAATCACCGATGAAGTGTTAAAAGAAGCTTAATCAAATCGCTGAGCAACTGGGACTTGATCTGAATATACCAATCGGATATTTGGTAGGAAGCAGCACCGCAGCACAGCAACCATCCAGCAAGAAATCCCACGGAGTTCTGGAGAGATCCTTAATAACTCCCGTACCTGGATTCTATAACCTCTTCTTTGGAATTACGGTTTTCTATTGAAAATACACCTGCTTATGCATTGACATATCTACATCCTTTCCACATGCTACTCATAACAATTGATGAGTTAAAGGAAAAGACAGCTTCATTTTATAGTTCTAACCACTTAGAAGGCATGGAAGAGGAGCTAGAACTTTGGTACATAATTTGGAAGGACAAGAAGCTAAGTAGTGAAGAACTAAAAATCTTGCTATCTCCCCAAGTCCTTAAAAGGAGACTGAACCTTTTTTCCGTCGACGAAAAAGGCTTTGATGATAATACTCGCCCAGCCATGCAACACCAGTACAGTAGAACACTCTTTCAGTACTCTGCGAAGGATCAAGACTTGGCTACGAAGTACTATGGAAGACGACAGGTTAAACGGCTGGCTATGATGAGTGTTACACAGAAAATTGTTTTTTGGACATTAATGAATTATTTTTTCAAACAGTAGTTGATAAATTTGCCTTGAACCCTAGGAAAATTTACTTTTTTAATATACAATTTTTTGCAACTGCTCTATATTGTGAATTTTCCATCATTGCATATTGTATTTGATATTCTATTGTTTTAATAAAATAATTTTTTTTTAAATATGAACCATTTAATTATCCATACAAACTGTTTTCCTAGTTTTATGTTCTTCTTTTCTTTTTATACCGTTTTTTTTTATATTATATAAATAAATATAATATATTATATATAATATATATATATAAATATATAATATATAATATATAGTATATATATATA
>JABUQX010055299.1:0-2500 GCA_015478945.1 Trachelipus rathkii
AGTCATTATGGTTCTACCATCTAACGACCTTTTGGGCGTTGAATTTGAAATCTTTTTCTCTCTCATACAACAGAGAAATAATTTGCAGAGTCTCGTAGAGGGGACCCTTCACGAAGCCAACTCATACATTTTAGGTTCCAACTCGGATATTAACCAGTTGGAATCACTTATAAAAAAATAGAAAATTTTTATTTAGATTTAGAAAATATTAATTTTAAACTCATTGATTTTCTTGAAAAAGAAAGTTTGTTACTTGACACCGATGAAAATTATACTCGTCACACTTCTATTGTGGACACAATTAGTACCCTTAAAAATAATATTAAAAATAAAACTCTTCACAACAAACGTGAAGTTATAAGGCTCTTAATAGATGAAATCTGTTTCGAGGCCAATATATTATTTGTAGAAAGATATCCTTTAGTATATGAATATCCATTCATAGTCGAACAATTAAAATATTTAAATGGTGAGTTAGAGAGGTATGGTCCTCTCATACAAAAATCCATTACTTCTGAACAGGCTTTACAGGAAGAATGCCGTAAATGCCAAAAATATTATTTACTCGTAAAAAATGCTATATCATATATTGAATTTGACCATCGCAAAATTGTTTGTCTATATTGAACCAAAAGCATCATGCTTTCGAGTGCGAATCAATCTTCACTTCTTCTTTGAGACGTCAATTTTTATTAAAAAATAATCTTTGTTTATCTTGTTTTATGTCCAATCATTCCATAGCTGAATGTTTATTGGCAAAACCTTGCATCTTTTGCAACTCACTAGGGCATCATTCGTCTCTATGTGAAAATTTTGAAACAAACTCACCCTCTGACACTGAAAGTGATTCAGAGGAAATTGACGATCTCAATTCTACTTATACTTCCGATGAGGAAGATATAATATATTCCATTGTAAATTTAGAAAATAATATTGAAAATATATCATCTGAAATTTTATCAAATAATAATCAAATTATATCAAATAATATATTACCATATAATATCAAAAATACATCACCAGAAATTTTGCCATTAAATTTTATTAATAACAGTGTTCTCTTAGGAGACACTAAAATTATTTCATCTTTTGATTTAAATTGTTCTCACCTTCTCCTTCTCACAGAGAAGTGGAAAAACCCTTTTGGGCCTTCCTTCACCTTTAAAAATCCTTTCTGTCTATCACAGTATAGCAAGAAGGTATCCTCTCTTAACTTGGCTTCTTCTCCACAAAGTGAGGAGAAGTCCTTAATTACTTTTCCAGAGCAAGGAAAATGTAAAACTTATAAAATATGAATGAAGGTTGGATCCTATTTTTCTTACTCCCAAATGAGTGGAGGAGGAAACTTATTTCAATTTGTGGGAATCAATTTAATTAAAAATTTGAAATCACTTATAGCTATGAGTGAAACTTTTGCTGTTGACTCTTTCAAAGACCAACTCAAATTATATATTAAAATATTAAAAATCTTAAATTTAAAATTGGTAATCAAACTTATTTGGAGGTAAATTCCTACTCATCAAAAATAGGTACATTTTCCAGCCAAGAAAATGTATCTCTTAAAGCCAAAACGGACTATTGTATTTTTAGTCAAAATAAAATGTGTCCTCATTCTCTACCAGAGGTAGAGACTTTAGAACTCGATTATAATATACCTCTTTCTCCTAACAAAGGAGAAAAAATTAGTCACTCTTCTCTTAAAAATGAGAAGTACTTTCTACTATACTCTTTTGAGTTAAAACCGAACTTTACGCATTTTTCCAACAAAAGAAGGAAAATATACCACAATAAAATACCATTAAATCACAAAGGGAAGTTATGCCACAAAAGAGAGGAAAAGGTCTCTCATTTTAGTAGCGACCACACCCCCTTCTTTATATTACCAATATAAGTGAGAGAGTAATTATGAGAAACTCTGATGTCCTCTCACCTAACCACCTTAAATATAACTCTTTGAATGAAGAGTTATATCCTTCTGAGGAACAGGAGAACCCTATAACCATAGGGTGTGATCCCTCCTCCTATATTAATACTGTATTACCACAAAGTAGGTCAAAAATTGACTTACAAAAAACCATCTTCGTCCGGGAACTTAAAGAACGGACGTTAAACAAATTTGATTAACCAGGGGGGGATAGGGTTTGAAGCCACCTATCAAACTCTATCTATCCCCCTCTATTTGTCATTTTGGTACCTTGGCAAAGTACCTTCTTACAGTTTCTTTTATATAGCAGAATTGTTTTTTTATCTTTTTGTTTTCTCCGGAGTTTCTGCACCCCTCCTTAGTTTTAAGTTAGTTTTAAGTCTTTTTGAAAAGTTAATGTCTCAACTGAGACTTTGGGAACTCCCAATTTATTAAAAATTTATTATTTAGGGTAAAACACCGTTTCGTTTTTTAGTGGTGCTGTTTAGGCCACTATTATAACTTCCCTTTTTGGACAAATGTCAATTTTGTAATCTTATAATTAGTATTAATTGTCCTACTTGTAAGGACATTGTT
>JABUQX010055299.1:15000-32500 GCA_015478945.1 Trachelipus rathkii
AAGCAATTTCATCAATGAAACTTAAATAAAAAGGTTTGTAGAAAGTGTCACAAAGAATGTGAAATTACCAAAATAGGAGAAAAGTTTATTTTTATTGTTCTAGTAAACATTGTGGCTCGAAGTATACTGTTTCTCCCAAATATTATTTTTTTTTCAAATATTAGAGTTTCCTACACTGATGCCCTTTTAATTATGTATTTCTTTGTACATAACGAAGGAGGGACAGAGGGGGACGAAGTCCCCCCGTCGTCCCCCGGTAGGCCGAGAAACCCCGACTCTGTCCATCTTTGTCGTTTACCCTTGGGATATCTTTTAGTTAAAAAAATCGACATTTGGCAACCTTAATGTTCACTCGTAGTGATGGAGCTCCTTGCTTCTTTTCAAAAAAATTATCATTATCATACAGTTTTTCAACATTTTTAACAATTTTAAATTTTTCAAAAGCGTTATTTTTTTTTTTTTTAAATTTCATGGATAAAAATGTCTCCTGATTAATAAAATTTTATTTATTTTCCTGTAGCTGTTATTGTTTTTTTGTTACATTCATGTTGCTTTCGGGAGGCTGACCCTAAAATTATTAACAAAAATATAGTAAATTTTAGTATAACTCTCTCTCTCTCTCTCTCTCTCTCTCTCTCTCTCTCTCTCTCTATATATATATATATATATATATATATATATATATATATATATATATATATATATATTTATATATATATATATATATATATATATATATATATATATATATATATATATATATATATATATATATATATATATATATATATAATATATATATATATATATATATAATAATATATATATATATATATATATATATATATATATATATATATATATATATATATATATATATATATTAAATAATTTTTTTTTTATTTAATTTAAAAATTGGGAGAAGTTATTTTATGATGTGTTCGAGAGGAGAGGCATTGTGGAAAAATCCTCAAAATAGACAAAATAAGAATAGGTTTTTTTTACGTTGCCATGACAACCAGTGTTTTGAAAGCATTATAATTATGCTTTCTTGGAGGCACAAATCAAAATTCCTCCAGTCAATGATCCTTATGAAAAATAATGTTTCGCAAGAGAATAAATGATCTTAATGTAAAATTAGCGTTCTTGTATAACATTTTAAACATTATTTTAATAGTAATAAATAGTAATTTGAATTATTTCATTACATTAGTTGCTTTTATTTTTTTTAGAGGAGGCCCGGCCTCCTGTGCTTCCCATAAAACCGCGTGATATATATATATATATATATATATATATATATATATATATATATATATATATATATATATATATATATATATATATATATATATATATATATATATATATATATATATATATATATATATATATATATATATATATATATATATATATATATATATATAAATAATATATATATGTATGTATAAATATATATATAAAATTCTCATAAGAACTTACCATCGTTTTATAAAATCAATTTAGACGTTAAGAAAGCAAAAGTACTAAAAACTCGAAGAATCCTAAACTACTTCACAATATTCAAGTAGTCGAAACTACTACTACTGTAGGTGGTAGACGGTAGTAGTAGTAGGGAGTACATATTAGCACGACGATGGTCAAAATGACCAACGCGGATTTTACCTGACCTTGACCTTTTTGACCTTCACCTTTTTGGCCCTTGACCTTTTTTGACCTTCACTTTTTTGGGCCTTGACCTTTTTGGGCCCAAATTTTTACCTGCCCTTGACCTTTTTGGGCCTTGACCTTTTTTGAGAACCCTATTTTTTGAGAACCCTAATTTTTTGAGAACCCAAATTTTTTGAGAACCCAAATTTTTTGAGAACCATTTTTGAGAACCCAAATTTTCAGCCCCTAATTTTTGGCAACCCTAATTTTTATCAACCCTAATTTTTGGCAACCCTAATTTTTGGCAACCAGCGAAGAAGGGTTGCCACTTAAACGGTTGCGTAAGCAGCTCGTTGTACGTACCACCCTAATTTTTTCGACCAACCCTTTGGTCTTCCATGCTGGAATCCATTTTGGCCCACCTTAGTGGCCTTTTCTTAGGGCTTTAGCTATTATTTTTGATGTCTTTACCTTTTTTGTCCTTGACCTTTTCTCCAAAGCTTGCCAGATACCATGGGTCAATTTTGACCCACGGTAATTTTTTGTCCTTCCTTTAGGGGCTTAGCCCTTTTTTGATGTCTTAACCTTGTTTGACCATGATATTTCGGCCTTGACCTTGCCAGATACCATGGGTCCCAATTTTATTGTAATTTTTACCAACTCGTGGCCCACCCGTCACATATTTCGTTCCTAACTTGAACGTATGTATCTAGTGATGTTCTATTAGTGTTCTATGATTATTCTATGAGTGCCAGGTGAGTGCCAGGTGAGTGCCAAGTGAGTGCCAATGAGTGCCAATGAGTGCCAAGTGAGTGCCAATGAGTGCCAAGTGAGTGCCACATAGTGCCAAGTGAGTGCCACATGGGTGCCATTTTTTCAAGCCTTTCTAGCCTCCCCTGAGCCTAGAATAGCCCTAATATGGGTGTCTACCCCTAGGTTATAAGGTATGCGTAATCGATTGGTGTATATTACAAGCTGCTAGGATGCTTCCTACTATGAGTTAGTCTTTTTCTATCACTTATAGCCTATATATATATATATATATATATATATATATATATATATATATATATATATATATATATATATATATATATATATATATATATATATATATATATATATATATTTAACTATATATATATATATATATATATATATATATATATGGGAAAGATGTATTTCATTAACAGCAAAAATTTCTTCAATTCCATATAATATCGATATATACTTATTTTAAATTTTAATGACTTTTTATAATTTATTTGGTGAAGCTCAGAAATGTAAACTATTTGGAATATACGTATTGATAATTTTATGTTATTTTTCGTATTCAGTAGCCTACGCACGTTTAAAATATGAACGTTGTTCTGGCATAACGACAATGGATTTAATAGATATGTTTGAAATAACGGTGAAATTTGGTTTAAAGCGACAACTCATATCTCAAAAACCATTACTTTACAGGGAAGGAAAAAATTGCTGGAATACTGGTCAATTTTAGTGCAGGAAAATGTAAAAAAAAAAAAAAAAAAAAAAAAATCTCAAAAACTACGTTAAAATAAACAGACTTTCTATTAAATTTTGCTTTTTTTTTTTTTACTAAAGAATACCCCAAGGGTATACCGCACCGATGGCAGGAGTCGGGGTCTCTCGGCCTTCCGGGGAACTACGGGGTAGGACTAATTCCCCCCCTCCGGGGAGCCCCGGAACCCCCGCTCTTTGGTATTTGGGTGTCGCGGGGGTTCCTCCGCCCCTCCCCTACGGGGTATATGGAAAACGTCCCCCTGTGTTCCCCGTCGGCTCGAGCCCCCTACATTGCCGTGTAATACCTTTACAAATAATGTAGCTATTGTAGTTTTTGAGATATGATTTTTTTTTTTTTTTTTTTTTTTTTTTTACAGTTTCCGCAATAAAATTTTGCCAGGATTCCAACAATGTATTCCTTTTCCCTTATATATATATATATATATATATATATATATATATATATATATATATATATATATATATATATATATACTATATATAAACAAAAAAAAAAAAATACTATATAATATATATATATATATATATATATATATATATATATATATATATATATATATATATATATATATATAATATAATAATATAACTCTCTTCTTAATATATATATATTTAAATTAATATCTTTATTTTTATACTATATATATATATATATATATATATATATATATATATATATTGACAATAAAACTGAAAGAAAACAAATTTGTAGTTTTAGAACTTCACCACTATATCGATATCTGATTGAAAAAATGATATTTAAAAAAATTATATTTTGCTGTTAATGAAATACATATAAGCCTATATATATATATATATATATATATATATATATATATATATATATATATATATATATATATATATATATATATATATATATATATATATATATATATATATATATATATATTACTTGCACACACACCTACACACATACACTATAACACTTATACACACATTCACTATGACACTTATACACACTATGACACTTATAAGCACTTACACTCTCCATAGACACTTACATTCACCCATAGACACTTACACTCACCCATAGGCACTTACACTTACCCATAGACACTTGCGATTGGTGTATATTATAAGTTGCTAGGATGTTTCCTACTATGAGTTAGCTTTGATGCCACCTCAGCATTAATGCCTCAGCATTGATGCCTCAACTTCTGAAAGGTTCATCTTTGATGACTCATCTTTGATGAAGTCATCTTTGTCGGCTCATCTTTGATGATTCATCTTTGATACATTTTCTAACCTTTTCTAGACTTTTCTATCCCACATCATAGAACAACACTAATATTGATGTTTTCCCCTAGTTCATAAGCGTACCATCAGGTCGCCGCATGCGCCCTCCGCGCGAAGGCTGACAACCCCGCACCCGCAGGTGCGACCCGCCGCGGGCCCCCGCAGGTGCGACCCGCCGCGCGAATGAAAAATATATATACTATAAGTCATTCATTTTTATTTCATACTTAAACATTTCAAAGAATTTCTTTTCAAATATACTATGAGTCATTCATTTTTATTTCATACTTAAACATTTTTATTAAAAACATTTTCGCGAACCTAAAACTGTAACTCATTACAGCCCTATTATTTAACACATATATTTATTAACATTATTTTTACTTAATACTTTTTACTTAATACTTTTTAATTTATAAATTTTTAAAAATTGTATGTAAGAAGAAAAAATCCAGAGTGTCTGATATATAATCATTTTATTTTACTACAATTGTACGAAATATTTATTAAAAACATAAACTTTACATACCTTAAAGCAGTAAATCAGTAAATCAATAGAGGTGTTACCTAACAACAAAGGGATTAGTATGCTTTTGTTTTACTGCTTTACTGCTTTAACTCATGTTTTACTGCTTTAACTCATATGTTTTACTGCTTTAACTCACATATTTATTAACATTACATACCTTAAAACAGTAAATCAGTAAATCAATAGAGGTGTTACATAGCAGCAAAGGGATTAGTATGCTTTTGTTTTACTGCTTTACTGCTTTAACTCTGCTTTACTGCTTTAACTCACTGCTTTACTGCTTTAACTCACATACATTACATACCTTAAAGCAGTAAATCAGTAAATCAATAGAGGTGTTACCTAACACCTAAGGGATTAGTATGCTTTTGTTTTACTGCTTTAACTTTCTGCTTTACTGCTTTAACTTTCTGCTTTACTGCTTTAACTTTCTGCTTTACTGCTTTAACTTTCTGCTTTACTGTTTTAACTTTCTGCTTTACTGCTTTAACTCATGTTTTACTGCTTTAACTCATATGTTTTACTGCTTTAACTCATATATTTATTAACATTACATACCTTAAAGCAGTAAATCAGTAAATCAATAGAGGTGTGACCTAGCAACATAGGGCTTAGTATGCTTTTGTTTTACTGCTTTACTGCTTTAACTCATGTTTACTGCTTTAACTCATGTTTTACAGCTTTAATTAACTCATGTTTTTACTGCTTTAACTCATATGTTTACTGCTTAACTCATATATTTATTAACATTATGTTTTTTATTTTGTTTTAATACTTTTTATTTATTTTATTATTATTTATTTTTATTATTATTTTTATTTTATTTTATTTTATTATTATACTTAGTGTTATTTACTTCATGCCTATTGTTATTATTATTTAGAACACACATACACACACACACACACACACACACACACACACTTACATATACACACATTCACTATGACACTTATACACACATTCACTATGACACTTACATTTACCCATAGACACTTACATTTACACTTACACACACCATCCTAACACACACACTTACACATACACACACACACACACACACACACACACTTATACACACATTCACTATGACACTTATACACATTCACTGTCACACTTTACCATAGACACTTACATTTACACTTACACACACACACACACACACACACACACACAGTCACACACAGATTTTACACTCACACACAGTTGCCCACACACATAGATTGCCACACACACACAGATTTACTTACACTCACACAGATTTACTTACACTCACACAGATTTACTTACACTCACACAGATTTACTTACACTCACACACAGATTTACTTACACTCACACAGATTTACTTACACTCACACACAGATTTACTTACACACACAGATTTACTTACACACAGATTTACTTACACACACACACACACACACACACACTTACTTACACAGTTGCCACACACACACACACACACACTCACTTTATATAACGTATAATTTTATTAAATTTTTATGTTTTTAATTTAAACACGATACATTTATATATTACTCATTCAATTATAACTAAAATTATTTCAAAGTTTCTTAAAACTTCTATAATAAATCAATCATTATCTTTGAACAAAGAATTTATTATTAACTGTTAATACTTTTTGTTTATAAATTTTATAACTATCAAGTTTTAAAATAACTTTTACTAAAATTTTATGAAATTTTATTAAAAACATATATTTTACGTACCTTAAAGCAATAAATCAGTAAATCAGTAAGGTCAGCCCCTAGCACCCCTCTACACCAAGCTATGCCACGTTTTGTTCTATTGACTTACTGCTTTACATCATCTTTAGCCATGTAATAAGTATAAAAATAACAAAATAAGTTCTTCTCTGCTAACATAACATGTATTTTATTAAAATCATTCTAAGTTTTTATTTAAAAATAACAATTATTCACTTACATTTATATTATTCGCTCGATGTTAACTAAAAATATTTCAAAGTTTTTAAATAATTCGGATTTCTTTATTATTATTATTATTATTTATGTACATTGACAATCCATCACGAGAAAACACAACAACCCGCACTCCTTACAGATACGAAACTGACCTCTCTCTGTAAAATGTGTTGAAATAACTACTTTAGACCTAAATTTAGGATAATCCTTTTTGTATCCCGGGGCGATTTAGGCCTAATTCCAGGTCAAAATATATTTCAAACTGACCTTTTTCTGTAAAATGTGAACTAAAAACGTTATTTCAAAGTTTTAGCTTAAAATAAGATAAGCCTTTTTGTATCCCACGCTGATTTAAGCCTAATACCAGGTCAAAAGGTAATTCCAGTATAGACAAGAATCGAGAATCAATGTTATTATTATTTTATAAATATATTTCAAACTGAAACATGCTGGATCGGTAAGATCCTTTAAGCAGGTAAGAAGGAAATGTTTACCTTTCTTGTGAGTGGACGGAGTAATCCTTATCTCTATATGACCTCGTATGTGATTGGTCGAGAATTATTTTATCGCTTTTGGTTTTAGGTATGTAAAAACATGTTTTTTCATATCCTGAGCCTAAGTTTCGTTTATTTAAACTCTTAACATACATGTAAATATTTATTTAAGAAAGTAAAAATAAGGATAATAAAAACTTTACTATATAATTAGAAATTTAATAATCATTATCTTACAATAATTTATATATATATATATATATATATATATATATATATATATATATATATATATATATATATATATATATATATATATTATATATTTATATTTATATATATATATATATATATATATATATATATATAAGGCTAAAATTAAATATATACAAGAGTGTTAAATATATTTACAATGATTTTATATATATAAGGTTCACATTAAATATAACACTTCCACATACATTTTACACATAATGTTTATGATTATTTTATATTAAAATTCTCTAAATCTTTGCAAATATGCCAATCATTTATATCATTATCGATGATATAGTTTCGTATCTCAGTAATACCTTCAGTTAACACATACGTAAAAAGTTCCCGCTCAGATATCATAGTATATTTACATTCTGGGTCACCTGCATAAATACTTTCTTGCCATTGTTTTCTAAGTAGATAAATGAATTTCTGTACGTCTATAGAACTTAGGAAGCGATCGATGATAACCGTAGGATCATCGATCAGGGTTTTCTTAAATGTGTAGTATTCTTGGTATAACATGTAATGAATTACGGTTACGTAATTAGATAACACATATGTCTTCTTCAGCTGCAATAACATTCGCTTACGTACCTCTAACATATATTTCAGCTGCATTAGGCCTGAAATGTAGAATCCAAATGATGTAGGTTCAAATACTGCTGTTTCATTATTTCTCTCCCATAATCTAACTTCCAAACTGATTATGTTTTGATGTTTATAAAATGCTAGAGTAAGTTGCTTATCGCTGGTTTCTTCGCACAGGCTAATAACTGTTTCGGTCCAGTTTAAAGCTGAGCTTGGTTTAAAGTATTCTGTAAGCCACTCTTCAGTGTGATTACATATACAAAGTAATTCATCTGGACTCATGAAAATACGCTTTGTATTATAACAGGGTGATTGGGTAGCACACTTGAAAAATTCAAATCCATCGGGTTTTCTTTTATATAAGAATGAAACCCTACTTCCTGGGATCTTGATTTCCCATTGGATAATGTCTTGTATTGGGGTATACATGTTAAGGTGAATCATGATATACACTTAGTGAAAATAGAACACTTTTATTACAAACCAGAGAACTTGTGCACCGCTTAACAGCTAAAACGAGTATGATTTTAAAATGAGTTTGGATCTAAAACATACCTGCTCAAATACAAGTTTAAAGAACAAAGTTAATTTTCATCCAATCACAGATAAGGTTCAGGATATGAAAAAACATGTTTTTACATACCTAAAACCAAAAAAGCGATAAAATAATTCTCGACCAATCACATACGAGGTCATATAGAGATAAGGATTACTCCGTCCACTCACAAGAAAGGTAAACATTTCCTTCTTACCTGCTTAAAGGATCTTACCGATCCATCATGTTTCAGTTTGAAATATATTTATAAAATAATAATAACATTGATTCTCGATTCTTGTCTATACTGGAATTACCTTTTGACCTGGTATTAGGCTTAAATCAGCGTGGGATACAAAAAGGCTTATCCTAAATTTAGGCCTAAATTTAGGCCTAACGTAGTTATTGCACCACATTTTACAGAAAAAGGTCAGTTTGAAATATATTTTGACCTGGAATTAGGCCTAAATCGCCCCGGGATACAAAAAGGATTATCCTAAATTTAGGCCTAAAGTAGTTATTTCAACACATTTTACAGAGAGAGGTCAGTTTCGTATCTGTAAGGAGTGCGGGTTGTTGTGTTTTCTCGTGATGGATTGTCAATGTACATAGATAATAATAATAATAATAATAAAGAAAATCCGAATTATTTAAAAAACTTTGAAATATTTTTAGTTAACATCGAGCGAATAATATAAATGTAAGTGAATAATTGTTATTTTTAAATAAAAACTTAGAATGATTTTAATAAAATACATGTTATGTTAGCAGAGAAGAACTTATTTTGTTATTTTTATACTTATTACATGGCTAAAGATGATGTAAAGCAGTAAGTCAATAGAACAAAACGTGGCATAGCTTGGTGTAGAGGGGTGCTAGGGGCTGACCTTACTGATTTACTGATTTATTGCTTTAAGGTACGTAAAATATATGTTTTTAATAAAATTTCATAAAATTTTAGTAAAAGTTATTTTAAAACTTGATAGTTATAAAATTTATAAACAAAAAGTATTAACAGTTAATAATAAATTCTTTGTTCAAAGATAATGATTGATTTATTATAGAAGTTTTAAGAAACTTTGAAATAATTTTAGTTATATTTGAATGAGTAATATAAATGTACGTGTTTAATTAAAACATAAAATGTTTTAATAAATTATACGTTATATGTGTGTGTGTGTGTGTGTGTGTGTGGGTGTGTGTGTGTGTGAAAGTAAATCTGTGTGTAGTGTAGTAATCTGTGTGTGTAAGTAAATCTGTGTGTGTAAGTAAATCTGTGTGTGTACGTAATCTGTGTGTGAGTGTAAGTAAATCTGTGTGAGTGTAAGTAAATCTGTGTGTGAGTGTAAGTAAATCTGTGTGAGTGTAAGTAAATCTGTGTGTGAGTGTAAGTAAATCTGTGTGTGTAAGTAAATCTGTGTGTGTAAGTAAATCTGTGTGTGTAAGTAAATCTGTGTGTGAGTGTAAGTAAATCTGTGTGAGTGTAAGTAAATCTGTGTGAGTGTAAGTAAATCTGTGTGAGTGTAAGTAAATCTGCGTGTGTAAGTAAATCTGTGTGTGAGTGTAAGTAAATCTGTGTGTGAGTGTGTGTGTGTGTGAGTGTAAATGTAAGTGTCTATGGGTAAATGTAAGTGTCATAGTGAATGTGTGTATAAGTGTATGTGTGTATAAGTGTAAGTGTGTGTGTGTGTGTGTGTGTGTGTGTGTGTGTGTGTGTGTGTATGTGTGTTCTAAATAATAATAACAATAGGCATGAAGTAAATAACACTAAGTATAATAATAAAAATAAAAATAAAATAATAAAAATAATAATAAAAATAAATAATAATAAAATAAATAAAAAGTATTAAAACAAAATAAAAAACATAATGTTAATAAATATATGAGTTAAAGCAGTAAAACATATGAGTTAAAGCAGTAAAACATATGAGTTAAAGCAGTAAAACATGAGTTAAAGCAGTAAAACATGAGTTAAAGCAGTAAAGCAGTAAAACAAAAGCATACTAATCCCTCCTTGGTGTTAGGTCACACCTCTATTGATTTACTGATTTACTGATTTACTGCTTTAAGGTATGTAATGTTAATAAATATATGAGTTAAAGCAGTAAAACATATGAGTTAAAAAAGCAGTAAGAACATGAGTTAAAGCAGTAAAACATATGAGTTAAAGCAGTAAAGCAGAAAGTTAAAGCAGTAAAGCAGTAAAACAAAAGCATACTAACCCCTTAGGTGTTATGTAACACCTCTATTGATTTACTGATTTACTGCTTTAGGTATGTAATTTTAATAAATATGTGAGTTAAAGCAGTAAAACATATGAGTTAAAGCAGTAAAACATGAGTTAAAGCAGTAAAGCAGTAAAACAAAAGCATACTAACCCCTTGTTGCTATGTAACACCTCTATTGATTTACTGATTTACTGCTTTAAGGTATGTAATTTTAATAAATATGTGAGTTAAAGCAGTAAAACATATGAGTTAAAGCAGTAAAACATGAGTTAAAGCAGTAAAGCAGTAAAACAAAAGCATACTAATCCCTTAGGTGTTAGGTAACACCTCTATTGATTTACTGATTTACTGCTTTAAGGTATGTAATGTTAATGTTTTTAATAAATATTTCGTACAATTGTAGTAAATTTTTTCTTCTTACATTCAATTTTTAAAAATTTATAAATTAAAAAAAAATAAAGGAAAAAAAAAAAAAAAGGTTTTTGAAATGAGTTAAATTTTTTTTTTTGTGAAAATTTTTTTAATAAAAATATTTAAATTATAAAATAAAAATGAATGACTCACTTAAATGTATATATATATATATATATATATATATATATATATATATATATATATACTCATATATATATATACATATTTATAGAATATATAAAAATATGTGTATATATTGTATATATATATATATATATTTTTCATTCGCGCGGGAATATTGCGCCTGCGGGCGCACGCGGCGGGCAGGAACGCGGAAATATTGCGCCTGCGGGCGCACGCGGCGGGCGGGAACGCGGCGGGCGGGGACGCGGGTCGCGCACCTGCAGGTGCGGGGTTGTCAGCCTTCGCGCGGTGGGCGCATGCGGGGCGACCTGATGGTACGCTTATGAACTAGGGGAAAACTACTCCGACCAATCACAAGTAAGGTAGGATAGAAAAGTCTAGAAAAGGTTAGAAAATGTATCAAAGATGAATCATCAATATAGGTGGTATCAAAGATGACGTCATCAAAGATGAGTCATCAAAGATGAACCTTCAAAGTTGAGGCATCAATGCTGAGGCATTAATGCTGAGGCATCAAAGTTGAGGCATCAAAGTTGAGGCATCAAAGTTGAGACATCAAAATATCGAGTGTGTGAGTGTAAGTGTAAGTGTATCTGTGTGTGGGTGTGAGTGTAAGTGTATAGGGTTTAATGTAAGTGTCTATGGAGAGTGTAAGTGCTTATAAGTGTCATAGTGTGTATAAGTGTCATAGTGAATGTGTGTATAAGTGTTATAGTGTATGTGTGTGTAGGTGTGTGCAAGTATATATATATATAGGCATATATATATATATATATATATATATATATATATATAATATATATATATATATATATATATATATATATATATATATATATATATAATAATAAATATATATATATATATATATATATATATATATATATATATATATATGTATATAATAACATATATATATATATATATATAATAATATATATATAATATACTTATATCTATATATATATATATATATATATTTATATATATATATATATATATAGGCTATAAGTGATGAAAGACTAACTCATGGCGTGGAGCATCCTGGCGGCATGAAATATGCACGAATCGATTCCATACCTTATAACCTGGGGTAGGCACTGTATTCTGGGGTGCTTCTAGGCTCAGGAGGCTAGAAAGGAAGCGAAAAAGTGAAACTCCAGTTGGCGCTATCTTGGCGCTGCCGGCACTATGTGGCTCCGCGCTCACTTGGCGCCTCATTGGCACTCCGGTAGCTTTCGCTTGGCACTCACCCGCAGCCTCACCCGGCACTCGCTGGGACAAATGTGGAACACTAATGGGAGCATCACTAGATAACGCGTTTCCGATTCGGAACAGAAATATGTGACGGGTGGGTGAGTGGGTAAAAAATTGGCGTGGGCTGGGAGATCAGCCCCCGCGCTGGTATCTGGCAAGATTCAGGGCGAAATATCGTATTCAGAACAAGAGTTGCCCAGACATCAAAAATGGCTTCAGCCCCTGATTAAGACAGAAATTACCATTAGTTCAGAGTGACCCATGGTATCTAACAACTTTTGGAGAAAAGGTCAGGACAAAAAATTAAAGACATCAAAAAATGGGGCTAAGCCCCTAAAGGGTGGCCAAAAATTAGGGTTGGGCCAAAATTGACCCATGGGAGACCAAAGGGTTGGTCGAAAAAATTGGGTGGGGTACGTACAACCAGTTTGTACAAGCAATTTAGGGTTGCCAAAGTAGGTTGCTTAAAAATTAGGTTATTAACAAAAAATTAGGTTATTGAAAAAAAATTAGTTTACCAAAAGTGCAGGGTGGGAAAAATTTGGGTTCTAAAAAAATTTGGGTTCTCAAAAAAAATTTGGGTTCTCAAAAATTTGGGTTCTCAAAGCTAATTGGGACCATAAAAACTGGGAGTTCTCAAAAGGTCCAGGCCCAAAGGGGTAAGGGGCGGTAAAATTGTTCAAAAGGTCAAGGCCCCAAAAAAGTGAAGAAGATTCAAAAGGTCAAGGAATTTAAAAAGGGTGAGATCAAAGGTCAAGGTCTAAATTAAAATACGTTGGTCATTTGACATCGATATCTGCAATATGTCTCCCTACTTGGTAGTAACTTGCAGTTTACAGTACAATGAGTCTAAAGTTGCTTCTAATGATTGCTAATGGTTTAACCGAGGCTAACAAATACTTTTTAGCATTCTATGGTAATTTTGTATATCTATATTGATGTTGAAGACCCTAAATCTGTTTCAAATAGTTATTTATATACTTGAGTGCAGTTCACTTACTACTTTTAAAAATAGGTTGAATAGGTAATACGCATGCATACAATAGGCATTGCTGTTCTTTTTAGTTTATTTCAATAAAACCATGTTTTGATCAGCGGTTCTCTCGTAAGTTGAAAAATAAAAGGTTGCATACTTGAATTTATCAAGATTGGAGACGTCTTTGACTGACTATTGTGTATAACATTAATATATTATCCTTTTTAGCTTGCATGTTATGTGGAGTGGTAGGATAATAAGGGTTAAAAAAATAATTTGTCTAAAAAAAATTACCAACTTTATTGATAGGTAAAAGAAATATTTACATGCAGTGAACTGTAGTTACTCAGAGGTATATTTCTGAAAGGAAATAATTTCTGGTTCCGGCCGAAATTTGGTAAAATTCGACCGGAGTTAGAACTGAAATACTGAAATAAAATCTTAAATTCTGGTCGAAACTCTCTCTCTCTCTCTCTCTCTCTCTCTCTCTCTCTCTCTCTCTCTCTCTCTCTCTCTCTCTCTCTCTCTCTCTCTCTCTCTCTCTCTCTCTCCTCTCTCTCTCTCTCTCTCTCTCTCTCTCTCTCTCTCTCTCTCTCTCTCTCTCTTATATATATATATATATATATATATATATATATATATATATATATATATATATATATATATATATATATATATATATATATATATATATATATATATATATATATATATATATATATAAATATATAAAAAAATATATATATATATATATATATACTGCTACACTTATCTATATTTATATATATATATATATATATATATATATATATATATATATATATCAGCAACTCAAAATCAGCAATCTCAGTCGTCTTTGCCTCCAGTGTCATACATAAAAGCCATCGACGTTTGGATGTCTTCTTGTACTGTGTTCGTGTTTGCTTCTTTGCTGGAATTCGGTCTGGTCAATCATTTCATGAACACCGAACCATCGAGAAGAGGTGTTACCGGATACTCCCTAGAGGACCTCGACGATTACGATGACAGAAAGGTTATTAAGAATGCTACTTGAGACAAAACCTTTTTTTTTTTTTAAATGAAATGCTTGCAATTGAATTTTTTTTTCTTGTTTTCAGTTCTCCGAAGAAATTAGCATAAATGGTTTTCGTAAACACAGTAGATCGAGACTGAGTCCGAGGAATCCTCAGTATGTCGTAAATAGATGCTCGGGAATGGACATAGCTATTTTTATCGATAAATACTCGAGAATATTCTTCCCACTTTCCTTTTGTGTCCTCAACATTTCGTACTGGACTATCTACGGGTCGCTCTGATATTAAATGAAGAGTTACCACAACAAACTACATTTTGCACTACATTTATTTGTAAGGTAGTTTGTTCGCTGTAATAAATGTTTCTAACTGGTATTGATTTATTCTTTTTAGCACTATAAAATAATTTTGAATATAATATAATATTGACACAGTAACAGTTTTCACGTGTTTATTTAATCAGTTCACTAAAGTCTATAACATTTAATGGCTATGAATTTTCATCAAACTTCAAACATTCATGAAATAAACATGTTCATGTGATGTATTTATGCATGCGAATGTGAAATATAGTACGACTCTGAAAATAAAAACTCTACTAACAAATAAAAAGGATATTTAGGGCCGATTCGTTGACTTGGGTAAAATTTGCAAGTAGGAATGTCATAAGGAGAGAGAGAGAGAAGATTAGTAATAATTATAGAATGAATCTTAATGATTGACTCAAGTTCCCAATATTTACGACTCATAAATATCAAATTCGACGCTATATATTGAATATCAAAGGTCAGACGAAAGATATAGTGATACTATAATTTGTAAAGATTTCTTAAGGAATAATAATGTAAGACTTAAATCTCCTATAGAAACATATCTGGGGTAATAAAGTTAAATTGAAATATGTTGTAATATAAACTTAATTTATGAAACAATCAAATATTTGTTAACGCCTTGTAAAATCTATTAGTTGGAAAAATTACATTATGTGTACAAATATCTAATACTCTCGTATAATTTCAACCCTCCAATAATTACCTTCTTGTCTCTGAATTCATCGATTCTGCCAGGAAGATACCTCAAGAATCCCAATTTACTGGCCTATTTGCTCATAAACTACAATTTAATTCATATAAACATCCTAATTTCATTTTATACAAATTCTCTTTGCTAAATAAGGCTGCTGTCCTTATTATCTTTAACTGTACAAGTAAGAAGGTCATCATATAACTACTTGAGACTATTTTTATCACTTAACTGCTCCCACTCATTCTTGTGACTCTGAAATCCTCTCTATTTACCATAATCTATCTAATTAATCAAATGTGTAAAATCTGCCTTGTTTAAAGTCTATGTCTCACATTCGTTGATCACACTATTAACCGCTAATATATAATTAACAATCAGTAATTATAATAATTGTATATATTAACTCCAAAGTTGTTTTAACTGATAATCGTCATACTCTAAAATCAAATTAATGGAAACTGATAGTTTATGAACGTCAAAATATTATTGACTGTCAATTATTCACTGTGACATTAATCGCTAAAACCTCTTCCTATATATTCAACTCTCCACTTCTCATTGCTCATTCTCTCATTATATTTATACTGGTATGAATAGTAATGGACTAATATATAATAACGATTGACTCCTATTCTCGATTATATTCCATTAACCAATCTCTCTATAATAAAGTCATTATATCAGTATTAAATAACTCGCTCAGACGCGACTAACAAGCTCGCTATAAAACCCTTAGTTCTATTAAAATATCACCTAATGGTAATTCCGCTGCTACTATACTCAATTTCTTAAAATAATTTCTTGAATAAGAAAATTAATTTTACCACATAAGAAATTCAAAATTTATTATAATATTTATATAATTGGATATTGTGAATCCTAACTCTTACTACAATGTATACTGTGTATAAATAGTGTAATATACTTAAAGTGCAATGTAAAATAACTGACTGATCAGTGAAGTAAGTACATAATAATTGGTCCTACTCTACTTCTTTTCTCGAATGTAGTTTATCTAATATAATTGGATTTCTCTTAATCCGTTACGCAATTAATTATTAATTCTGACAAGAGTAATGCTGATAATCAAATCTATAATTCCCATTAATTCAAATCATGAAGATACTTAATCTCATCTGCTCTTATCGACATAGGATTTCTGATAATTTGTTTATGAGCTATAGTGAAAGTGCTAGACTAATTTATATTAGTGTATCTGTCGATAGTATAAATTAATAATATATATTAATAATTATAATCGAGTGCGAATACTTCTAAGAAACATTAATGAATAAAACGAATATTTGATGTAGTGTAGTGTGCAACTTCCATATCCCAAACAGACGAATATACGATCTATTAACACGAATAAATATAGATTAACTTGTCAAACATTGCACTCATCGCTAATTGGCCACTAGTAAAATAAATAACATAATATTTGCACTCACAGAAATCTCAAGTATATATGATCAACGGGATCCTCAAATCTACCATTACCACTATAGTATGCTAAAATAATTTTATATGCTCACTCATGATTTGCCTCACATCCTATTCACAATATCAAATTTCACCTGCCAATATTATCAATTCGCTATTAGTTCT
>JABUQX010055299.1:37500-47500 GCA_015478945.1 Trachelipus rathkii
TTCATTGTTAATAGTTATATAATATATTATATCTTAATTATTTATTTTATTTATAATTCTCATATATAATTTACTGATATGCAATTTTATATAATTATTTAATATTATTTATAAATAATTATTTTAATAAATATATTATAACTGAGTGATTGTCATTTGTAATTATGAATTATTTTTAATTATTATATATTTTTATTATTATTTTTTTTGTATATTATATTATTATTATTTATATATATATATATACAATATTTTCATATTTTTAATTATTAAATTTTATTATTATTATTTTTATTAATTTAATTATATTATTATTTATTTTTTTATTATTTTATTATTATTATATAATTATATAATTATTATAAAATTATCTATTATTTTAATTTATTATAATATATATTTATCATTTATATTAATTTGAATATTATTAGTACCCATTAATTTATAAAAGCATTTATTCTGCGTTAATATTTCCTATAACAGCGATAACACAATAACAAATGCATTAATAATATTGACAATTTATCTCTTTACTAATCTCTGTCTAATTCATCATACGTATTTTTAAAATTAAATTATTCCTCAATTTATATAACCATTCTCCAATATTTGAAAATTGTTCAGCATATTATAAATGTCGCTGTGATTGTTGCGAATTGTGTTATAAATATATTATTAAATGATGTTAATTTTATTTATTATTATATTTTCATTAGTAGGTAAATTAAAATAAATTTTAATTTAGATATTAATATGTTCAATGGCCTCATAAGTATAATTACTTCTGGTAAAATTTTATTAATTTTTATTATTCCTATCATATTTTTTATTTTAGCGTTATAATTTATTATTTTATTATATTCATTATTATTATTATATTATTTATTATATTAATATATAAATTTATTTTTTATTTTATGTAATAACTTTACTTAATTATAAATTTATTCTTTTTATAATTATTTAACCAAATAAATATTATATTTATTACATTATTTATTTTTAGGTATTTATATTTATATTCAGTTATTATCAATAGTTTTAATCAGTGAAGAAATATTTGCCTCTTTTTTGAGGGCTATTAATTTTAGTTATTATTATTTTATATATTATAAATAATTTTATTTTATATAAATTTTTATTATTTTTTTTATTATTGATTTTAATGTATTTTTAAGGGAGAGGGAGGGATAATTTTAAAATTTTATTGTTATTGTTATATATTAATTATTATTATTAATTATTATTATAAGTATTTCAGAATTTTAACTGTTGTATTCCATTATATTATATTTATTTTATATTATAAAATTTTATTTATGGTTAACTATTATAAAATTATTCAGAATATATTATTTTATTTAATAATTATTTAACATTTTAAAATAATCAGATATTATTAGTTAATTAATTAATTATATTAATTAATTTATTTTTTTACAAAATATTTATTACTAATAAAATTGATTAATATTGGTTTATCTATATATTATATATTATTATTAATTAAATTTATAATTATTTAATTCAATAAAATATTATTATTATTATTAAAATTATAGTTTTAATATTATTTACTATAATTATAACTATTAAAATATTTATCTAAATTTTTTTAATTATTTTTTTATAATTCTTTATATTTATAGATGCAGTTATTTTATTTATATTTTATTTAATTATTTATACATTTTTATAACTTTTGATAACTGATGACAATTAGTTTATATATTATCTATAGATAATCTAAATTTATTTATATAGTAAATATATTGTCATAAGTTAATTATGATTATATATATATTTAATTATTATATTATAAATTTATATTTATTATTATTAAATTAATTATATATTTATAATATTTATTATTTTATTAATTATATAATTTTAATTAATTATCTTATATCTATTAGTAATTATTAAATTATTAATAATAATAAATAATTATTTTTTTCTAATTTCATTATATATATATTATGTATATATATATATATAATTTATATATTATATTATTTTACTAATATCATTATTCTAATTACGATTTGTCTTTATTTCACTTTAAATTTTCACTATTAAAAAATAATATATTAGTTAATTTTTTACTTTAATTTATAATGATATAATAACTAATTAATTTTAAAGAGAAATTTATGTAAAAAATTTTGAAATAACAGACCTTGAAAGATTGGAAAATAAATAGAATATAAAATATAAAATTTTATTATTACTGACTAGGTAAACAAGGAATAGGTGGATTGATATGATTTTCATTTCTATTATTTCTTATTATTTGAGACTTTTTATTAGAATTAGTAAGGCACACACACGTCTGTTTGGTAGCTCTTTATTTGTATATATATATATTACATATATTAATATTAGGTATATTTTTTATATGTATTTATTATATAAAGAAGGGAGAATTGTAGATAAGTATAATTTATTTTGTGGAACATTGAATAAATATAATAATAAATTAAATTAATATATTAAATTAGTTAATAAAAATATTATAAATATATATATATAAATATATATATTATAATATTAATATATAATATATATATATATATTTAAATATATATATAATAATATATTATATAATATAATATATATATATAATATATATATATATAATATAGAATTATATATATAATATATTATTATAAAATATATATTTACTCTACACTACTCACGTGCTAGACCCTTTTCTATAAAGGAGGGGCAGAAATAAAAAGATAATATAGATAAATATAAACCTCAACTCTCAAGGCCCTCTCATTCCGAGTCTAACATCACAGAGACATATTCGGGTGCAAGTCGCGCCTATGTACCGTTGTCCCTCATTTAATCTAGATAGAAGCTAGTCATTTAAGTGGTTTAATATACTAACTATATGGTGTTGACTACCTTTTAATATAATTCTCTATAGTGAGGTTCTCATATGGAAGAGTCATACAGTGGCTATATCCTATAAGATGATGAAATTCGGCACATCATAGACTGATGAGTGGTGGCTGAGTCTCGGTGGGGTCTATTGGTGAAGCATACTTACTCACTCAGCAAAATTATCATTCTGCGAATGTACTAAGACATTCCTTTTGTGCTACTTAGGAAGTGGTGAGACTGATGGCAATGGATTGTGTGAAATGTGGCTAAAAGAGCCACCAAACTCACTCCTCTCGAGGTATCTGTGCTCGTCGAGTTGATGTGCTGTTGAGTTATTGGTCCCTTACATTAGGAGAGTGAGTGTATGTCGCGTATATCGTCTTACTGCTCGCATGTAGTGGTAGGTCTTGATAAAGAGTAGTGAGAAAATGTTATGAGTATATAGATAGATTCTATACAGTTATTCCTAGCGTTATGAATCTATTATCAGATATGTCTCAAATAAGTATATGTTGGTTGATTAGCTGGATCCTCCTCACCATAATGCTATAGAAACGAATTTAGCATTATACTACCAACCCCAAGGGCTAATTAAGGTCTGCTTCTACTCTTTATTAATCGCGAATGACTATACTTGTAGTTTCTATAAGAAATGGGAATATAGATATTTCCTCGTGTAACGCATGTGCGTGAATCTGTAGTATTCTCTGCGTTCTGTTTCCATTGTAGTCCATTATGATCTGGCCGCACATTGCTGAAGTATGGAGGTTTGCACTCACATATCGATAGTGTGTTTTACATATAGTGTGTATAGTGTTTATAGTATGTGGAATAGTGCTCTTAGTGCATAAATAGTGTGTGTGTCATGTGTTTAGTTATATTGTATATTATCAATTTTTTGGGTAGAGTTAGTGTTATAATCTGTATGAGATGGGAGATGTAATGGATTAGGTGCAGAATTTATTTATTAATATGAGTTGTTGAATTTCTGTAACACAGATTATTTTTTGGAATCTCGGTTGTTGGTGTGTCCGCTCAGAGAGTGACCAACACTGGCTATATAATCCGCATCGCAGAATGCGATCGTCAAGATAGGAATGTAAGAAATCTGATTATCTGTGTAGATGGTCTAATCTCTATAGCTGCTAGAATGATCAGTGTGAGCAGATTGTATAAAAGGGAATGTTATTCGCAGTTGTGTGGAAAGTAATTGGATCAAAGCAATTTTAGGGTAAGTGCTCGGCATAAGATATATAACCTAAGAGTAATTATAGAGGTACGCCTCAGTAAGAATACGTAATGAGATGTATAAAAGTTAAGAATGTTACTAAAGTTGTAACTTTTGATCAGTACCTACCTTACTTTGTGTCGGTAATCACCACTCATGGTAAATAGTGGATTAGAACGGCCCGAAGAGGCTATTCCATTGCTTCTCATCAACTTGAGATGTACTTCTGAATATTGCGGAACTTTATCAGAAAGAAAACTTAAAAAGAGTATGCAAAGAGAAGGAGGAAACCCAAAGGAAGGGAGCTCAGAGAGCAGTGATGCTTACTATACTCGAACAAAATTTTGGATATGTTAAGCGCCACAGCGAGAAACTACCCATAGACCCTACGGGCCGAAGACTAAAAGTCAGTTAGGTAGGAAAGTATGTCACCAGTTGACCTCGAGCTTCGAAAACCATACTGATGATCTGCAAAAAGGGAATTACACTCAAGATGCTTCAAGAAATGAGAGTTAAGAAGAGTTTCAAAGATTTTAGACAGAATACAAGTGAAAGCTATAGGGTGATGTATAAAGGATCAGATCAGTTACCTTTTATGGAATTGGTTGGACATATACGTGCTTCCAGTACTGAAGTAAAGTATTAGCATTAAGACATAAAAAGTAGAGTTAAACGAGGACAGGCGCCAGATCAGAAGCAAACTCCCTCAAAACAAGGGGAGGAATGCCATCCGGGCCATTAGCGTTCCTGGCTTTTATAGATCTCAGGATCTCATTCACCCGATCATGTGTGATCACAGGTAAAGAGATGGGTAACCTGAGAGGAGAAGGAGTTGGAGGGATGCCAGAATCGTCCCGGGTAGAATTAGATGTAAAAATGAGGATGAAAAGATTTGCCTTTTCAGAAGGAGAGTTAGTTACAGATTCGTCAGAGCAAATAAGAGGAGGAAAGATAGATTTACAAAGGTTATTAGAGATGCTTTTGGCAAGAGGCCAGAAATTTTTATCAGTAGGAGAACCAAGCAGGTTGGCGCACTTTCTTTCAGTGAAAGAACATTTAGCCTGTCGAATAATATCCCTGCAACGATTCCGATCAGAATGGAAATTACTAAGAGTGATATTAGTAAGAGTTTTTCTGTTCCCGATAGGTATTGTCTCTCTCTTAAATGGCACTGGAGCAGACTCCATCGAACCACGGAGTTTGGGGAGAAAAAGATTTATTTGGAGATGGAATGAACCTGCTCATCTCTTCGGTGATTATGGCCCCTACCTTTTCGGCAGTGACTGAGGTGTCTTCCAAGTCAAAGCAGGATTCATTCCAAGAATAGTTACCAGTGAAACGACGCGATGCCCCCAATTAGACCGATTAAAATACCAGAAAGCATGGTTGTGGCATGGTGGAGCTGTTGGAGAAAAAGTACTCTAATTAAGAGCTACGAGATTGTAGTCAGAGTTACTAATATGAAGGAAAATGATTTATTTAAAACGAGAAGGAGTAGTGGTGAAACATAAATCAAGAGTGTTCAAGAATTGGTTAGGTTGATGTGGGATATGTGTAGCTTCCTTAATTGACTGTTAGTGATCGTCGAGAATACCGAATATTTTGGGCTCCTTCTCTTTTGCATCAGCATGAGAGGAACTAAACCATTCTGTGTGGTTCACGTTGAAATCCCCTAAATAGAAGACCTCAGCATTTAGATGGGAAGAAGTAACAGTCTCATGGGTAGTAGTAAGATATTAAAAAAAGTAAAAATCCGTTCCATTAGGGGAGCAGCAGCAGAAACACATGATAATGGTAGTAGTAGAGATAAAGATTTTAATCTACAGAACATCAAAGTTAGGAGATTCAAGATTCTCGAGACTTGTTACAGGAGTGTTAATGTTTACATTGGCCTAGACTCCACCATTAAGTCGGAAATTATAAAAAAGGTTATAGTTGGAGATATATTAAGTTTATTTCAAAAATAATCCCTAGCTAGCTGGGTCCCAAACAGGAATAAAATGTTAGGTTGAGAGCTAAAGAGGTGATATTCCACAGATTCATGATTAGCATTCAGGCCACGGACGTTGGAAAAGTCAATAGAGAACCCCAGCCTGCGCAGACCCTTACGTTTTCTCTGTCCAGTCATTCCAACAGCCACTCACACAAAAAAAAACTTACTCAAGCTCTCAAACACAGGAAATGCTGATGGCACAATAGCTAAATCTAATCGGCGCCATATAGTCTTCGATAACTAATATAAATGAGTAAATAAGTAAATAGACAACAATAAGTAGCAGTCTATAAATAGGTCCGAAAATCGTAACTATTAAGATGTCAAACATACTCAATCTAACTTACAGGTGGATATTTTGTTAAAACCTAAAATAAACTTTATATTAGCTAATACTAATTAAAAGGAACACTAGGGCTAAAATCTTATTATATACCAAATGATGTTTAAAAGAATATAAAAATCACACTAAAAATTAGCTTAAGATTCTAGATGGCAAAAGCTTCAACTGAAAACCTCATCATTTATAAATAGTAAACATTAAAAATCCTTGGGAAAGAATTAAAGATTAAAACAAAAATAATAAATGTACCAATGACATTTGTATTAAAGCTCGAGAGAACATTTAAAAAGTTAAAAACTTGAATAAAGATATTAAAATAAAAAACACAGGGATAGCAATCATATACGACTTTATAGTACAAGCGACAATTATCAATAAATACATATATATATATATATATATATATATTATATATATATATATAATATATATATATATTATATATATATATATATTATATATATATATATATATATTATATATACTATATATATATATATATATATATATATATATTATATATATATATATATATATATATATATATTATATGGGAAAGATGTATTTCATTAACAGCAAAAATTTCTTATACTTATTATCCTCATATCTCAAATTACAAATAGCTACAGGGAAAAGAAAAAAATTGCTGGAATGCTGGTCCAATTTTAGTCGGAAAATGTAAAAAAAAAAAAAAAAAAAAAAAAAAAAAAAAAAAAAAAAAAAATCAAAAAAAAAAAAAAAAAAAAAAAAAAAAAAAAAAAATTTTTGAAAACATTACCAAAAGGGTATACCGCACCGATGGCAGGAGTCGGGGTCTCTCGGCCTTCCGGGGAACTACGGGGTAGGACTAATTCCCCCCCTCCGGGGAGGGTCTCCGGAACCCCCGCTCTTTGGTATTTGGGTGTCGCGGGGGTTCCTCCGCCCCTCCCCTACGGGGTATGGAAAACGTCCCCCCCTGTGTTCCCCGTCGGCTCGAGCCCCCTACATTGCCGTGTAATACCTTTCAAAAAATAATATATATATATATATATATATATATATATATATATATATATATATATATATATATATATATATATATAGTATATATAATATAATATATATATATATCTTATATATATATATATATAAATATATATATATATATATATATATTATGTCCCCTGCTCCTAAAAAAAAAAATAGCCAATATTTTTATTTAATTTTATTTATATTATTTATTTTTTAATTAGTTTCTTAAGTAAAATTTTACTAGGATTCCAAAAAATGTTTTCCTTTTTTTTCGCTGTAGCTATTGTAGTTTTTGAGATAATTTTTTTTTTTTTTTTTTTTTTTTTTTTTTTTTTTACATTTTCCGCACTAAAATTGGACCAGCATTCCAACAATGTATTCCTTTTCCCTGTAGCTATTGTAGTTTTTGAGATATGAGATAATAAAAATTATATTTGCTGTTAATGAAATACATATAAGGCCTATATATATATATATATATATATATATATTAATATATATATATATATATATATATATATATATATATATTATTATATATATATATATTATATATATATATATATATATATATATATATATATATATATATATATATATATATATATATATATATATATATATATATATATATATATATTATTTTATATAGATATATATATATATAATATATATATATATACATAATATATATATTATACATAATATATATATATATATATATATATATATATATATATATATGATAATTAAGTAGAAGAGCATGACATAATGGAAACTAAGTAATCAGCCTACAATTAGAAAGCACCCTCCACTCTCTTCCATTCTCCATCAGTCTAACAACTTCCCTTACTATTAATTCTTTCCATCCAAGTACAAATTAAGTTGTCAAGGAGATATAACACATTTCTGCACATCCTTGACTCATTCCACTATTAATATGAATCCATTCACTTTCAACTAGATTTATTCTTAGGCACGCTTCACTATCAACATACATTTCCTTGCTCCCGTTCAGAAGCCTACCACAAACATCATATATCACTAATACCTGCCACATTGCTTCCCTATAATTCTGTCATACACCTGTTGCAAGTCCATTAAACCTAAATGCAATTTATTTTTCTTCTCTCCTATTTTCTCAATCATTTGTTTCATTGTGAAGGTTTGATCCACACATCCTCTACCACATCTTTTTCTCCAACAATCCGTCCCTCAGTCACTTGAGCACTCTTCGAACAAAATATCAGTATATATCTTCCTTTTAACACTCAATAAACTAATTCTCTTATTGTTCCCACAGTTCTCTTTATTTCCATTACTCTTATATAAGGTCAATATTACCGCTTTCCTCCAATCCTTTGGAACTATACCCTTCATAACGCATTGTTGAACAAACTTTTCCGAATCCTGTGTCAATCAGAATCTCGCCTCCATTCTTTATCATTTCAAACGCTGAATTTCATCTATACGCTGCGGATTTACCTACCTTCCAACTTTCTCAACTCTACTAATTAACTCTCCTGCTAAAATTCCTCTTCCCGCAAAATACCTATTTATTATTACAACTATCAAACCACCACACATTTACTAATCATCTTCATTCATTACTGCTAATGTTATGGCAGATTGTCAAGTGTTTTCTCCATAATCTCCCTCGCATTCATTTTCATCTGTCACAAAAAGTACCATCCTCTATTCATTATTCCTGTGAAGATTCCACTAAACTTTTCTTTCCTTAACCCTTTCAATATTTCCTTCCATGACGAGCCTCATGTTTCCTGTAAGTTCCACCATTAAGCTACTTCCAACCATTCAATATCTTTTTTCTCCCTTACGTATTGCAACTTTAGTCCTCCTTTATTCCTCCTTATATATTTCTATATAACTTTCTATCGAGGCCCTCATCACACTGCTTTCTACTTTTATCGCTTGCATCACCTCTCTTCTACACCATTTGAGTCCAGAATTATACAGTTTCATTTTATTCACTTTTTACTAATTTATTTTCTAAGCACCCTCACAATACTTTCCCCATATAACTCCTTGTTAATCTAACTTTCTAACTCTTTCTTCAAACTCTCCGCACTTCCTTCTTTAAATCTCCTTTTCTCTCCATTCATGCCCCTACTAACTTAATCTTACATAACACAACATAATGATATTGATATTCCCATCCCCAACCCCCTCACTAATTTAAACTTCCATCACAAATGCTTCAACATATATATTCCTCACCAACACAAGAATCAAATCATACTTTTTACTTCGATGCACTCAACTACCCCCCATCTCTCGTAATACTTATGAATTTTCTTCTGCCCGAAGAAATGTAATTACTTAAAACAACATACCTTCTATCCTTAATAGAAATGCAAATTAACCTTCCAACCATTCTTATTTTCTCCCTCAACCTAAAAGGCACCAGCTATACCATCCCATTTCAGATTACCTACCCAACCATTTAAGTCGCCCAACACAATCAATCTGAAGCCATACTCATTCCCAGAAAGTCACACTCTCCTCAGCATCA
>JABUQX010055299.1:57500-60000 GCA_015478945.1 Trachelipus rathkii
CACGTGGGGAACGCACGTTGGCAGAGTCAATAGAGAACCCCCGCCTGCTCCCACCCCCACATCTACTCTGACCAGTCATATGAACAGGCACTCACACAGACTAACACCCACAAGCTCACGCACACAATAAATACTAATAGTTAAATTTTTCACGTCTACTCAATCCACACGCACACACACACACACACGCGCGCACACGCACACACTCCTACATACACACGCGCGCGCGATCGTATACTAACAGGAAGACGAAAACTAATGTTACAACTAAAACTCAACTTAAAAGTACCCTAAACTTTAAATTAAATTTTAAAATCATTATATTAATAGGAAGAAATCTTTAAACTAAAAATTGTGGTTCTTATAACTAATATTTTTAACAAATAGAAAGCAAAAAATAAAATCATAACCTATCTTAAAAATTTAAGCTTTAAAAATTTTCGTCGGAAATTCACATTTATTATATGAAGGCAACAGATACCAAAAACACTGGGCAAGTAAAAAACATCAAAACAACACTAAAATAACACTAGCGCACATTAAATTAAAATGACTGAACAACTAAAAAAAAAATTCTTTTTAAACATACATTATTAAAATGATACACGAAAGAGCAAGCACACTACACAATCTCACAGCACGAGCGTAACTATAATTATTATTGTTATAATTTTAATTATTTGTATTGTTATTTATTGGTATCCCTGTTATCATTTCTATTATTGTTATTAATTATTATTATTTCTATTATTATTATTATTATTATTATTATTATTATTATTATTATTATTATTATTATTATTATTATTATTATTATTATTATTATTATTATTATTATTATTATTATAATTATTATTATTATTTTATATTATTATTATTATTATTAATATTATTGTTCTATTATTATATCATTAATTATTATTATTTCTATTATTATTATTATTATTATTATTATTATTATTATTATTATTATTATTATTATTATTATTATTATTATTATTATTATTATTATTATTATTATTATTATTATTATTATTATTGTTTACTGTTGTTATAATTAATTATTTTTTGTTATTGTATAATTATTGCAGTTGAATTTTTTGCTGGCTGAAGTGGTGTATATAGGGTACTTTATAGGTCCGGATCCAGTCAGTTTCTTGGATCTTTCCAGACCGGATAGTATGGGTACTGTTAGGGATGCCGGTAAATGCAAAGTTTATAAACGATATTAATTTTATGTGTTGTAATATTAGGAACTGTCGCTCGAGCTTTGAACATCTCGAATCGTTAATAGAGGAGCTCGTGGTTAAGCTTTCGATAATCATACTCACGGAAACTTGGCTTGACCTGGTCTATGATTTCGGATTCAATCTGGAGGGTAATAGGGTATTTGATATTTATCGTAACAAATAAGAAGGCGGAATAAAAGTTTTTGTCCTTGATGCTGTTCAGTCTACTGTGTTGGAACAGTATTGCACGGTGAATGAACTATTTGAATGTTTCCCACTGAAGATCAGTGTTGATAATTCTAATTTTGTGCTGTTATCAATATATAGACCCCCGAATGGTTCGATAACTCAGTTTATTGGAATATTTTTTTAATATGTTGACCACCTGACTGATGAATGCAGGAAAACTGTAGTTATTGGTGACATGAATATAAATCTTTTAAATCCCCTAAACTTGTGTCCTTTTGACGTATTTACTGAGTCGTTTTTGTCGAGATCATTCTTGTCTTATATCAAGAGTTCTACTCGAAATTCCTTGGAAAACCCGATCACTAACTGTTCGATTTTTGATCAGGTTTGGTGTAATTTTGAAGATGCTAATTAAAAGCAGCTGCAGTTGAGTGTGAGATAACAGATCATTTGCCCATTGCTGCAAGTTTTAATTTTGCTGTTGGCAGGAAGTTGGAACCCAAATTATATTATCTTTTTAGACCAATCAGTGCTTTTAAAATTGAAAATTTAAAACTGCTCTTATAGGTTATATAAGTAGATATGCTGATCATAATATGTCTGGTGCTCAACTTTTTGAAAGATTTTACACCGATTTTTTTTTAAATGTATAATCTATCTTTTCCTTTAAAACAGAAAATGATTCCAAAGTTCAAAAAAAATATTCGTTACCACAAGGAACAAGCATGAAGTTACCACACTTAGCACAAAAATCGTGGAAGAATTTAGTACTCCTTGTGTAACGAGTGCTCAGTAAGAGTAATTTAATAAGATTGGAAAAATATCTCGAGCACCTGCCTTTGTGGTATCCTTGCAAAAAGGAATAGAGCTGTCTAAGCATTAAGGATCGAGAGTGTGAGCTCACTGATAAGTTTTTAGAAGGAAAATAGTGCGAGTTCACTGACAAATATTTAGAAGCAAAATAATAATAATAATAATAATAATAATAATAATAATAATAATAATAATAATAATAATAATAATAATAATAATAATAATAATAATAATAATAATAATAATAATAATAATAATAATAATAATAA
>JABUQX010055299.1:62500-86883 GCA_015478945.1 Trachelipus rathkii
GCAAGTTCCCGCGTTTTTTACTCTTGAAACGTCAAATTATTGTTTTCTTGGGTCGGCGAGGCAATTTCTGAAGGTCTGGGACCGGTCAATCCAAGTCAGTGGCCGACATGACTTGGAATTTCCTAAGGTTGTTAGATCTTGACGCTGAAGGTGTCAAATTAGGGATTCGTGAGGTCAGGGAAGTCGTCTTTGAGGTCAATGGTGCATTAAGAGCAGGAAATCCAAGTCAAATGCCGACATGACTTGGATTTTCTCTAAAGGTGTTAGTTTTTGACTCTTATGGCTTCAAATTAATCGTTACTGCGGAAGACGATGCGTTTTTCTAAGGTTCCGGAGCCAGAAAATCCAAGTTAATGGCCGACATGACTTCGAATTTCCTAAGGTTATTAGATTTTGACTCTTGAGACGTCAAATTATGGGTTTCTGAGGTCCGTGAAATTGGTTTGGAAAATAGTGAGGCGTTTGGAGCAGCAAATCCAAGTCAAATGCCGACATGACTTGGATTTTCTCTAAAATCGTTAGATTTTTACGCTTGATGCGTCAAGTTATGGGCTTCTAAGGTCAGTGATTCCAATTTTGAGGTCCGATTTATCGAGTTTGAGTTGTTAGAATGGTTATGAACCAGTCTTATGATACACACTTTTCTTCTCCATTAAATTTAGGGTAGTGCTAGTTGACGTATCCCACTAAATTTGCTACCACATTAGCTGGTGGTGATGCCTACCTTGGCGAAGCCAAGTCTTCACGGCGTTACGCCCATATAAGTATAGAACTGAGCACCAAAACTTGGAAATTCTCGTAGAAGGATGAAACTTAGAGAATACATAGAATAGGAGGGAGAAATGCACGGAATGCATAAGAGAAGAAGATGAAGGAAGGAGTTGGAAACGGAACATGCACCGGTGCTGGGGCCGGTGCTGGGGCCGGTGCGGTGCCGAGTTAATAAACATTAGCTTAATATTACAATACTGGAATCGATATATATATATGTGAATAAGGTCATAGGTATCGAATATGATAATTTCCGAAACCTCAATGATGTCTGGGGAGTCCTCGGAGGGATCCCCAATTGGCATAAAAGGAGAAGAAATGCACGGAGTGCATAGGAGAAGAAGATGGAGGAAGGAAGAAAATAGATGATTCCAGAGGAATCAGAAATGGTGATGAATTGGGGAACCGAGCCAAAAATAGGGGGTTTACCCATAAAATTGGTTATACTTTTAAAAATGTAATGAATTTAGCTATTAATTACATGCGTATTCATATGTCGTACCATATATATATATATATATATATATATATATATATATATATATATATATATATATATATATATATATATATATATATATATATATATATAAATCTTAGCGCAAGGAGCTTATTAATTATAAGGCCTCTCTCACTATCTTTCTTAATATATTGTCTATCATAACCTAATATAGCATTACTGTTCACATGGTTGATTCTCTTCAAAAATGTACAGTTCGTCATTCGTACTGCATCGCGCAAATATAATTCTTTTTCCATAGGTTGAAGACTGACATTTATATTTTCAAATCTCATTTTCTTTTTTAAACATCGACTAACAAACTTTTTCCTAAGTTGATAAATATATATTTTGTTTGCTATTTTTAAGTTTCATTTTACATTTATACTTTGTGTTTGTTTATTTTGTGCTTATTTAAAAAATTATTTAGTTTTCAAATTTTCACTAATTTCTATTTTTATTTTTATTTACTTTTTTATCTATTTACTTTAATTTTATTTATTTTCAAATTTTATTTATTTCTTGATTTTATTTCTTTTAATAAACATTTTTTTAAAACCTACTTACTTTTTTTTATTTGTTCAAAACATTTTATTTTTACTAAAATTTTTATTCTTTTTATGTTTATAACGTAAAAAATTTGCATTTTACTGACCCTAAAGCAGTAAATCAGTAAATAAGTAAAGCAAACCACCCACACCTCCCCTCCCCTCCCACCCATCCAGATCTAATGATCTGTTGATCTATCGATCTATGCATTCATGTCATATTTTATGTATCATTTTGTATAAACATAACATAAAAATACGTTCTCTGAATAAAATAGCATAGTAAAATGTAATAGTTTACTGATCCTAAAGTAGTAAAGCCGTAAATCAGTAAAGCAAATCACCCAACCCTCCCATCCCCTCCCTTCCATCCATGGTCTATTGAGCTATTGATCTATTGATTCAAGTTTGGTATGAAATTTCATTATTGACCCTAAAATAGTAAAGTAGCTAACATTCAAAGTTTCAACATACAATCAGCTGCTAACATATCAAACTCAATCATTATTATACAAAACATAACATACCTAACATAGCATACGTACGAATAAACTACCATCATTAACAAAGTTTTCAGGTTAACAACAATAAAGTAGCTAACATTGAAATGCATAATTCGACCTTACCCTCCTTTTCCTATCATATCTATATCACATGAATGTTAATTTAACATTGTAATATTTAACATAACCTAACAAAATTTATGAAAACCTATCCCATCTGTCATACTGATCAATGAAAAATGCTAATATAACAATGTTTATACATCAATAAGGCTAACATAACATTACATGAACTAAGAACATAATGTATATCAACAAACCTAATACCTTACACACGAATAAACTACTAACAATGACAAGTTCAGAGTGTAATATCGATAAAGTACTTAACATTACATATCAAAACCTTAGCATATCTCTGATTTTCCATCATAGCTATAATATATCAACGTTAATTTCACATTAACATAGTAATATTTAATACAACTTTGCAAAAATTTATCATTACCTAACCTGTCAAACTTTCTGAACTAAAAGTAAATGCTACACACAAACATACACACACATTAATTATAGAGACAATTTACTTAATACATTATCCAACCAAACCTCACACTAATTTACTGATCACTTGACTGTTATTTCTATAACGTCATGCATCTGTGTTTCATTTTCTAAACGTTGTTTTAAAACATTTATATTTTTCACTTATTTAACATAAACATTTCTTTTCCTTTTATATTTTCTTTTAAGTTTGTATTATTTTTCTTTTCATTTATATTTTGTTAAAAGTTTTACTTATTTGTTTTGTTTCTTAAGTTTTTTATTTTTATTTATTTTTTTAAAGAAAAATTATTTTGGTTTAAACTTTGTTTTATTTATTTATTTATTTATTTATTTAACTTTATTTATTTTCAAATTTTATTTATTTTTTAATTTTATTTTTTTTAAAAAATATATATTTTTTTTATAACTTTTATTTATTTTTATTTTATTTGTTTAAAACATTTGGTTTTTACTAAAAAAATTATTAATTTTGTTTATAACGTAATAAATTTGCGTTTTACTGACCCTAAAGCAGTAAATTGGTAAATCAGAAAAGCAAACTATCCACCCCTCCCCTCCCGACCATCCATGATCTATTGGTCTATTAACCAATTGCTCTATTCATCTTTTGATCTAATGATTCAAGTCATATTTCGGGTATCATTTTGTATAAACATAACATAAAAATAAGATCTTTGAATAAAATATAATAGTAAAATGTAATAGTTTACTGACCATAAAGCAGTCAAGCAATAAATCATTAAAGCAAACCACCCACCCCTCCACTCCTGTTCATCCATGATCTATTGATCTACTGATCTATTGATTCAAGTCATGTTCGAAGCTTCGTTATTGATAATAAAGCAATAAAATAACTAACATTCAAAGTTTAAACCTACCATTGTCTGTTAACATATCAAACTCAATCATTACTATACAAAACATAACAAACTTAACATATCATGCAAATGAATAAACTGTAATCATTATCAAAGTTATCATCTTAACAGCAATAAAGTAGCTAACATTGCCATACATAACTCAACTTTACCCTGCTTTTTCTATCATACCTATATCACATCAATGTTAATTTAACATTGTAATAATCAACATTACCTAACAAAATTTATCATAACCTATCCCATCTGTCATACTGAGCAACGAATAAATGTTAACATAACAAAGCTTAAACATCAATAAGGCTAACATAACATTACATGAGCTAAGAACAAATGTACAACAACAAACCTAATTACCTTACGCACGAATAAACTACTAACAATGACAAGTTCAGAGTGTAATATACTTCAAGTACCTAACATTGCATAGCATAAACTTAGTATACCCCTACTTTTCCATCATATCTATAATATGCATAGCGTTAATTTTTACTTAACAAGTAATCGTTAACAAAACCTACAACAAATATGTTGATCATACCTAACTGTCTAACTGCTTGTAACTAAAAATTAAATGCTGACAAACCAAACACAGTCACACACACAATTCAGGCAAATACACCGCCAATCAACCTATGATGGTCGCGCGCACATATTGAGATTATAGACGGAACCTTTTTACTTAATTGACCGCTAACCGTGCTCAAGCGGTAGAGCGACGGAGTCGCATCGGCAAGGTCGTGGGTTCCGAGATCCTACACTGTTCGGATGCCTAAGGTTAAGAAATTTACCTAGAGAAGGTTGCCCCTCGCTTGAATAGGGTCTATCCGTGAGGTGTGAACTTTTAAAGTAAAAAAAAATAGAAAAAACTACCGCGTATAGTCCACCCAATACCTCGTGCACTAGTTACTGATCACATTCCTGATTTCTATACGGTCATTAGGGTATCTGTGTTCGCACGTTTTCTAAACGATTATTGGGAAAAGCAAGTGTTGTATATTTGTTCAACATATTTAAGTTTTAAACATTTCGTGTTCTTTATATATTCTTTAAAGTAGTTATTAATTCTTTCACTTATGTGGATATTGGATATATTGTCTGGTCCTACTGCTTCTGAGTTTTTAAGGGGTTTTTATTTTCATTTAAAGTTTTTTACTGTAATTTTATATAGCTATTTTACATTTTAACCTTATATATTATTGTTTAACATTATTATTTTAAAACTTTTGTTTAATTTTATTCATAAATTGGTGCCATAATTTATTAAAAAGGCTTTTAAAACCTTAGGTTCTACCTCAAAGTTTTTTTTGATAAAAATCTTCATACAGTTACTGACCCTAGACATCAAGTAAAGATCAGTAAAGCAGCTTAAAGCAAGGAGCACACCCACGCCCAGCCCTCTCCATAACTCCATTATCTAATTTGATACTATTAGATGTTAATAATAATCACTAAACGTGTCTGAAAGTTATAATGTATAGCTAAATACAACCCCAATAATAACCTAACCTGTTGCGTACCGCTTTGGAGTTATTTTGATCATGATTGATTTATTATATTCAAAGTCATATTTTAGGTTATGCTTTTTTTGTAGAAACACAACGCGTTAGAAACAGTGTTTTAAAAGCTAATATATGAAAGTTATTTTATCAAAATCATTTTACATTTTATCACACTAGATTTTTATTATTTTTAGATAAAAAAATTAATCAATTGATTTAATTGATCAAAGATGCAAACTCTAACCAACTGACAAGTGGCTGAGCAGCACTATGATCAATCAGGTTCATAACTACCTACGCATAGCCTTACAATATGAATAAACTACTAAACACCTGAGAGACAGTTCAGCATGCATCTCAAATATCTCTAAAAACAACAAAACATTACCAATGCCAACATAACCTTTCACACTGTTTTGCAAGCATATCTCTAGCATATCAGATGATTAATTTGAACACATTAACATAGAAATGTTTAACAAAACTTTAAACAATTATTACAGGAAGGGAACTATCTATCAATATATTTAGAATATTATTAACATAAGCATCAAGCTCACCTATTTTTAATATATAATAAGAGAACTTTTCTACTTATTTAAACGAAAATTATCTATCTAATAAGTATAGAATATGCATGGGTATTTTAGGAAAACTTAGAATGGCAGTAAGTATTTAGACAAAGCTAAGCAAAAATTTTTATGATTAACAGTGAACCTATCTTTATACGGATAGGAGCTCGAATAAATGTCTGAACGGGACAAAGGTTTGAAAGCTCATTAATGCTCAACATTCGTCACACTTCCACTTGAACTAAGAGTTTTTAATAGTTAAACCAACACGCAATACCTAGATATACCGCATTACTAAGCACGAATAAACTCCTAACAGAATCAACAAAGTTACCTATTTCTATGACAGCACCAGTAATAAGTTGTTTAACGTATGAAGAAATGATAGTCAATTAATCATAATTATCATATTAATTCAATTGCCGAGTAATTATGAGTATATACTATATATTCATTATGTAATATATATAATAGTATAGTAATATATATAATATATATATATTATTATATATATAAATATGTTACCATTTATATATATATTATAATATATATAATATATATGAATAATATATAATATATTATAATATATATATATAAACTATATTATAGATAATGACTGATGTAATGGATAGGAGGAAGACTATAATGATAATATATATATATATAATATATGTATATAATATAATATATATTTATCGGGCTATTAAATTTCTAAATAATTAATATTATAATATATATATCAGAAAATAAATTAAACTAGAAAAATATATTTTTTATTATTTTTTTAAGTTATTATATATCTAGTATAATATATATATAATATATAATATATATATAGATTATGTTTGTAAGGATATATACTTAATATATATATATATATATATATATAATGTTAAAATATAATAGCTTAATCGCGAATATAGATACCATACATATACTAGTAATAGATTATATATACTAAATCATACTATAAGTTATATAATGTAACGCGTTATATAGTACTAATATAATTATATATACTATATATATATTTCTAAATATGTTACTGATATATATATAATAATATAAATTATATGCATAATAATATGATATATACTATATTATGCCTTAGTTTTGGCTTTTACTGATGGGTAAAACTTTATGTATGTTGCAGATTATTTTGTTAGTTAGTATGATTAGGTTCGCGTTTAGGTATGATAAATTTTTGTTAAATGTTTGCTAATATTATAATGTAAATGTCATAATTAAGGGCATTGATGATGTAGAAAGAATATGTCCTGAATAAAAATGTGAATAGGTTACGGATTTTGTGGTTAATATTATGCTAACTTAAGCTGTTGCATATAGCAAGGAACTTTGTTAATGTAGGCAGGTTTATTCTTTAGGGTGAAGAGGTATTTAGGGGTTCTGCTTTCCTTATGTATCATTATCTTGCTTAAGAGTTCAGGCTATGCATATATGATAGAGTTTTTGATGTGAAAACTTTATGTAAACATATATTTATTCGATGGTCAGTATGAAAGATAGGTTAAGTTATGAAAAATATTTTGAGTTAAATGTTTTTTAAATTTGACTTGTCCAAAAATGTCATGTGCGTAAGGTTTGCTCAGGTAGTTATTAAGCATTTTATTCATATGTAGCATTCTTATTTCATATGAAAGGTATTCCTATAGGTAACGTGTAATGATCTACGTTTTGTTCTTAGCTCAGCAATTCGTAGTTGGCTAGAGTTTGATTTGTTGATCAGTTGAATCAATTGATATTGCTTTGTGTGTTAAAATAATAAAAATTTACGTAAAAACAAAAATGTGTATAATAATTTTTTATGATATAAGTGATTCATGACACAAGAACTTATATTTTGATGTTTTTGTTTTATATAGCAAAAAAATATAAATAAAAATATGTCTTGAATCGGATAGATCGAATAGATCATAGATGGAGTCAGTAAGAGGGTGGGTGTAGGCTGGCTTGCTTTGCTTCGCTTTAACTGTTTTACTGATTCTAGCTAATAAAAGTAGAGTATTTTAATCCAAAAGTTAGTAAAACCTAGGTTTTTTAAGCTTTTTTAATAAAATATATAATATTTTGATAAATAAGAAAAGAGTTTTTAAATAAAAATTTAACATGAAAGTTAAACATTTAAAAATCAAGATACATGAAAATAAAAAAAATTGGTAAGAAATAAAAACTTAAGAAAAAAAAATAAATAGATAAAACTTTTAACAAAAATAATGAAATATAAAGAAGAATTACTAACAACTTAAAAGAAAATATAAAAGAACACGAAATGTCTCTATTAAATATGTGAAATATATAAATGTTTTCCAACAACGTTTGAAAAACGGAACACAAAAGCATAACGATATAGAAATAGTAGTAATGTGCTCAGTTAGTTAGTGTAAGGTTTGGTTGGATAATGTATTAAGTAGAGTGTCTCTACAATTAATGTGTGTGCGTTTGTGTGTGTGTGTGTGTTTGTAGCATTTATTCTTAGTTTAGTATGTTAGACAGGGTAGGGTATAATAAATTTTTATTAGGTTTTGCTAAATAATACTATGTTAATTTGAAAATTAACGTTGATATTATAGATATGATGGAAAGTAGGGGTATGCTACGCGTTTGCTATGTAATGTTAGGAACTTTATCGATATTACTTTCTAAACTTTTCAGTGATAGTAGTTTATTGGTGCTTAAGGTATTAGGTTTGTTGTTGTACATTGTGTTCTTAGCTCAGGTAATGTTATGCTAGCCTTATTGATGTTTAAACTTTGTTGTGTTAGCATTTATTCGTTGTTCAGTATGACAGATGGGAATAGGTTATGATAAATTTTGTTAGGTTATGTTAAATATTACAATGTTAAATTAACATTCATGTGATATAGGTATGATAGGAAAGCAGGCGTAAGGTCGAAGTTTATGAATGGCAAATGTTATGCTACTTTATTGCTTGGTTACCAGCTGAATAACTTTTGATAATGAATAACAGTTTGTTCGTAACGCATGGTAAATGTTAGGTAATGTAATTGTTTTGTAATAGTAATATTTGAGTTGTGAATAGCTGCTTAACAGCCAAGGGTAGGTTGAAGACTTGAGATCGTTAAGTGCTCACTTTGACTATGCTTTAATCAATCCAGATTCAGAAGCTCTAACATGAATGTGATTCATATAGATCGAAAAGATCAAATAGATATAAAGAGATGTGATATCAATAGTGCATTCCAATAAGATAGGCTGAACTGGACAGGGAGGTGCAAGTGGTGTGGGTTAGATTCTGCTTTGTCTAGATGTTCATTGCAGTTACCGAGCAAGGTCATTAAACTATTACAAATCTTTTATAAAGAACTCTGGATATTATTTTATATCGCAGAGAATCTTAAGGCAGAATATATATACTATGATTATATTTATATATAATACTTATATCATATCTATATATATACAACACTAACTATGTATATATATATGATATATATGATATCTATATATGTATAATACTATATATGTTTTCATTAGTTATAGTTATATATATATATTAACTATAATTATCATATTAATTACCAGTTAATTACTAATTTACTACATCAACTCCTTAACGAAATTTGAGTTGAATAATTAGATCAAGGTAGATCAATAGATCAATTGTAGCTCAGGATGGATGGAAGGTGAGGGGGATGGGTTGGCTTTGAGGCCTTGATTCGTGACTTACGCTAATTTAAATTGCTATTTAGGGTCAGGGATTTAAAACGATCAAATGTATTTACGTTTTTTAAAATGAAACATAACATGAAGATAAAATTATTAGTAAAAAGACAAATAGTTTGGAACACGAAAGCAAAGATAATAAAATTACAACAAAGATGTACTATGACAAAATATATTTTTTTAAAATGAAAATTTCATGCCGCTATAATTTAAGATTTCAAATAGTTTCCATATTTCTCTCTACATAATCCGTCAAAATTTTATGTTTAAGAGCAAAATATTCTAAAAAAACAGATAAAAAAATTCTAAATAATTAAGAACTTTCAACTTCGAAACAAAATAAATAAATATGTACTTTTAAAACAAAATATAAATATAGAAGAAAGAATAGAATAGATAATTCAAAGTAACTATAAACAGTGACATCAAAGGTACTACTTAAAAATACAAATCATTTTTTAACCCAACAGCGTATTGACTAAACAGACGAAACTCCAGAAGACATGATCGTATATAGAATAGACAATCATAGTAAGTATTAAGTGAATGAGGTGGATTTAGGATAATGGTATTAGTAAAGTGTCCTCTATAATTAATCTGTATTGAGTGTGTGGTTTAGGCATTTTCTTAGTTCAAAAAAGTTAGAGCAGGTTTATGGATATAATTTTTGAATAGAGGTGTTATTAAAAATATTTTTAGTTTTTAACTGGTGATAAACTTCATCCTTGATAGTATTATCAGACGAATATACAATAATTGATCTGGAAAAAATCAGGGGCAGATGCTAAAGTTGTTTTGTCAAAGTAATGTTGTAATTTATTCTATATTAATACGTAATCTGAAATTTATCATTGATATAAGTTGAGAGGTTTTAATGTTCGTCTGTATAGGTATATCAGAAGGTTTGATAGTGCTATTCATTATATGTTTTCTATAAGATTCAGGTCGTAATGTTATGTTAAGTTAATGATTTATAAATCTTTGTATACGTTGATGAGCTTCGGCGTTATATTTTGTTAAAAGATGGAATATGGGTTATGTAAATTATTTGGTATTAGCGTTATGTTTAAAATTATATTGACGACAAGTTACAACTTAGTACATGAGTGTGAAGGAGCCATTACACAATAGAAAAAGTCAGACGGTCAGACCCATCCGAGTTATGCATGACAAGAGGTTAGCATACTTTTATATGGTTGTCTAACTGTCTGAATAAAACTTTGTTATTGATCAGCAGTTATTCGTGAAATGCATGGTTGTTCGGTAATGTTATGTGTATTGACCATAGTGAATAGATCTTGCGGAGTTTGAATATGTTTACAGACAGCAATGCTGATTGGTATACGATTGAGAACTCTTGGAATGTTAACTACTTATTGCTTTACGATGTCAATAAAGAGCTTAAAAACATGTGAACAACTCAATCAAATAAAATCAATAGGATCAATAGATATATAAATAGATGGATAATGGATCGATGGATGGGATGGGAAGGGAGGGGAGGGTTGGATGGTTTGATTTACCTGACTTTAAAACGTGCTTTACTGCTTTATGTTTTAAAAATTGAACTGAATTTATCCGTTTTATTCCAGAGAACTTATTTTATTGTTGTGTTTATACACAAAAATTATACTCGAAATATGATTTGACTCAATAGATCAATAGATCAATAGATGAATAGATCATAGATGGGTAGGAGGTATGGAGTGGATGGGTGTGCTTTGCGTTTATTGATTTACTGATTACTTTCTAAAGGGTGAGTAAAACGCAATTTTTTTATACCATAGAACATAAAAAGAGTAAGGAAATTTTAATATAGAAATAGCCAAATGTGTTTAAAACAAAGTGAAGAGGTATGAATAAAAAATATAAAGTTTTTAAAAAGTTTATTATTATTACAATACAATAAATTTAACAAAATAAATATAAATTTGAAAAAAATCTGTAAAATAAATAAATAAAGCAGTAAAACAACATATTTTTGATGAAAATTATATAACGGTAGGCAAAAAGATATTGAAAGATTCAAGATACAATAACAAACTGATTTTCCAATTCTGTTCCAATAAAAAAAAGAGAATAGATTATATAACTAACAAAAGTATAAATGGTCAAATGAAGACTTTAAATAGCAAACAAGAATTATACGAATGACTTACAACTTGCGTGGATAATCCAAAGTATGTTTTATGATAGATAGCTTATAAAAAAAAAAATATAGATTCTTAAAAAATAAATATCTAACTTCCACTGCAAAATGGAAAACGGCTTTAAATCTTTGAGCGATGCATACAAAGTGGCGAACTGTACATGTTTTGAGTACAGATCTGCCATGTAACAGTAATGCTGTAAGTTAGGTTAAGAATAGGACAAGTGTATTAAGAAGATAGAGAGAGAGGCGTTGATATTAATATGAGGCTCTTTGCGAGCTAAAGATTTTCATATATGAATATATATAATATCTAGTAATCTTTTGAAGTTGACAGTTGAAGTATAAATGAGTAGAGCTATCTTAACAGCTGAAGTAAGTATATATATATATTACTAATATATATATATATATATAATATATTATATATTATATATTATATTAATATAGTATATATAGTAATATAGTATATATAAAATATATATTATATAATATAACTATTAAAAATATATATTAGCTTATTGACATAATATATATATATTTATATATACTTCATAAATAATATTTATTAGTATAGTAATATACTATATATATACTAATTATATATATCTAATATAGTATAGTATCTAGTATATATAAGGATGTCTATTATACTGATACAGGAAGGTAGTATAGCCTATTTACGCGGTATATAGTTAGTATTATAGAGGGACTATAGTATTTATATGATATATCATATAGATATAGAATATACAGTTGTACCCAATGATATGATAACGTAATGTAAGATATAATAGCTAAATTTCGATGACATGATTTTAAGGGTTAAACTCTCCCGATAAGTCCTTGAAGGGGTTCGGTCCTGCCATTTACCATTGTCTGATCTCGACTGGAATTCATGCTGAGCTCTTCAATTCTCTTTATCTTGTATCCTCTATGCACTCTGTCATGTTCTATCTTTTAGTGTGGCACCTTTCCACTATTAACTTGTTTAAATCTATTGAAGGGTTTTTGAAACTATTCGATAGTTCCGAACAGCTTCATGTTGCTGTGATACCACATATATATAGTATTTGAGTACCAGCATATTGTACTTACTAAAGAGCGCATTGTCTTATCCGTAACGTCGGCAACTCACACCGCGATGGCACTCAGGCCAATAGCACCAAGCTTGCTCAAGGTTTCTGACTCCGTTGTCCAGGCTGTCTTTTCTTCGTTGAGTTTCCGTGCGTTTCATACTTCCTATTTCAGTGTACGCTCCGAAGGTGTTGGTCAACCTCTAAATGAGCATTTTTCAATAATTTGGGGGCTCAGCCCCTACTTAAAGTGGGGGGCATTAGCGCCTGAGCAGACTTCGGCTGCCGCACAAAGTAAGCATCACCGGAGCGCAACCTGCTAAGGGGGGTGGGAGGGCAAAATTGAGGGGAGATAAACGTTAAGACTAGCACTGCCCTAAGATAATGAGGAGGAGAGGAAATAGTGTGGGTGGTTAAGAACTTATTGTCGCTACCCCCTGTGTGCTAAAATACTAAAAATGCCGTTTCAATCTGGTCGCCTCAAAATTGGTTTCACACGATCTTAGGGGTCCATAACCAGTCACGAATTAAGCGTAAAAATCTTAGCAATGTTTAGAAGAAATACCAACTCATGTCGCTTTGACTTGAATTGCTTCTCCAAAACGCTGCATCACTATTTTCTTTCAGCAAATCAACTATTGCGTCTGACTCTCAACAGAAACCACTTATTTGACATCTTAAACGTAAAAATTCAACAATGTAATGGAAATCCCTTTCGAGGGGAATTATCTAAGTCTCTATGGTCGGCAATTAACTTGGATTTTCCGGTTTCTAGAACCTCATAAAAACGCCTTGCCACCTCCAGTAGTCTCTTATTTGAAGCTTTAAGTGTAAAAAGCTAGCGATTTTAGAGGGAATACCAAGTCATGTCGGCCATTTGACTTGGATTCCCCTGCTGCATGAACGCCTCGCCGACTTCAATCAGATCTTTTCCGGCTCAGAAACACCTGAATTGGAAGCATTCAAAGCTAGAAAAAATCGAACGATTTCTGAGATGAAAATCCCCCAAGTTCCATGGCGAACTATTCTGACTTATGGATATCCCTGTGTATTCAAACGTATCGCCGACCTTTAGATGATCATCAAAATCCGACTTCTCTTGACCTCTGGAACCCCTATTTGCAGCACCTCAACGTCAAGAATCGAATGACCCTTGGACGGAAATTCCAAAAGATCTCAATCGTCGTCCATGGCTGGACTTAGATTTATGACCACCGAATACGCGCTAACAAGAATCGCCTTTTGAAACAGCGCACGCGAACGTATATTATACGGCCCTAATTTGAGGCTTCCATGATATCAAGAAAACGGTGTGAAATCCCGAAAAACGCAGGGACACTTAAGGGTAAACGACGCGAAAATGGGGCTATCACGGAAGCCCCTGAAACTACTGGGGTTCGAAGAAGACTACACCTGTTAAAGATAGACAGCTGCTGACATTCGTATGTGGAGAACTTCCTAGAGAGAAGGCACGCTAAAGGTTGACTACGACTAAGATCAAGAAAAATAAAAGCGATCTAATACTCACTTGAATGCTCAGTCACTAGATCTGAGAGGATAGAGTTCCTTCACACGCAGGTCTTAAGTTAAAGGAGCTCTGTATGATAGTACGCAGATACTAGTCACTTAGCCTACATTAGTGACAGTGAGGAAGCTGGTGTCGACTTTACTGATACAGAAGGGATGGAGAACGTTATGAGAGAACTCTGCAGTGTGCGATCCCCTCTCGCCTTAGTGTGCTATGATATCGATCATCAGCATACCTTATATTACTATATAAGCGTCATTATTATTCGAATTAGTGATAATAAATCAGTATAAAAATTTTCACAGTAAGTTTATTTATTTTATTATGTTTCCATATTATTTAACTGTTAGTGTTTTCAGTGGAAGTCATCAAGATGGCAAACTATTTTGTTTCTACGAAGGTTCTACTGTCATTGAATATTATAATTCTAATATGAATTAATGCCGCTAAAAGCATCTTATTCAGAAAGTAGCTGAAGTTTATAAAGATGATGTTCGTTTTCAGGTTCCAAAACTGTATCCGAAATCCCTATGATCAAGCAGTGTTTGCTTTCAAGCAAGTCAATGTTAATAAATAAACTATTAAATTCAACCCAAATTGCTCCATGATTCATATATTGTCCGTCTAGCTTGCATTATATGGTAAACAATTCTCACATTTATTGTAAGTGTACAGCTTTTTTTTCTTCACCAGATTGTTTTTTTTACAACGAAACTCTGATTATTCTTGTGAAGTTATGATGACAGAGTAGAAAAATATTGTGGTAGAAACATCTTTGTTGGGTACTTCAAAGGTCTATATCGACTAAACTAAGCCATAACTTTTGTAAAATGGGGCAGACTTCCCGAATAACATGGTATCCTCAGAACTAGCATTGCATTGATTAGAAGTAAGAAGGCTAAAGAAGAAAGGGCTTTTGCGGCCGAGACTTTAAACAATTGAAATATTGTAATGAATTGAACATAAATGATGGAGACCGGTTAAGAGTTTGGGGTCAACTGAGCATATGAACGGTGCAGATAGGCGATGAGAGGACCGGTTGATGGAAGGATCAAACTTCACAGCGAGTTTTTCCTATAATTTGAAGATAAGGCGACTGAGAGATTTCAGAAGATATTTCAAAAAAACTAATTGCAGAAATTCCTCTGCCACTTCAATAAATACTTTTTCAGTAATAGGGATATTAGATTAAGAATTTTAAATTTACGATTATGGGTAATATCTTATATAATAAGCAGTTAGCATAAAGCTCTCGCAGAATACTTAAACAGAAGACGTATAGATTAATTAGACCTGCAATCCATCTGACACCAAAATAATCATGTGTCCCTGAGTCGAATGAAGTAGTAGGATAACCGAAGGCGATTTTATCACCGTTTGCTATGCCAAATGAAAATGTTGATGATGAGATGCACACGCTTTACAAGAGGAAATTCTATCCTTGCACGAGGTCTGTTTCCTGTCCGAGTTCCTTTGAAGACCGTCGAAGAGACAAGAACAAGTAAACAGAAGATAGATGGGATCGAGTTGGAAACGTCAAAGTTGAAAGTATGTATCTAGTAGTATATAATAGATGGACTGTTATTTAAAGAAATTGGGTTTGTGTATTTTTGGTTCATTTCTAAGGAGATTCTGGAGATTCGTGGGTTTTTGGCATCGCTTGCTTCACCTGCATGCCGGGGCCAGTATTGATGTGGATAACAAGAATTTGTATTTAAGAGCTTGTTTTGCAAAACTAGAAAAGAAAGTCATTGCTTTTGGTGAAATATTAAAATAACCAGGCTGGATGAGATTTACAAAGATTAGATTAATCTTATCATAGGGTTCACTAAGTTTGCTTAATAAAGAAATTCAGTTATCTTAGAGAACAGATAAGGATTTTTGGAAAAATATCCATAGAATTTGTTGCATCTCCTTGGGAGTTTGACACAACTTGAGTGATAGAGAGACAACTTAAAATGAACGAAAACTTTTACTGTTTGTGCCCAACAACACACAAGGTTGTACGGTGTATTACAACAAAGGTGGGGTTTTACGTGGAAGGAGAGTTAACTTTTAAACTAGTATCGAGAAGATATGCTACAATTACTGGAAAAAGCAAAAAAAAAAAAATAAAAAAAAAACAAAAAAAAGTAAAAAACATATACACAGATAGACTCTATTATGTGATACTTGCAATAAATTTGAGTACCTATTGAACGCAACATATACCACCATAGGGTTAGTACAGAACTCTCAGAGATATGAAGGGTAAGTGTCGTTGAGGGGCTATTTTTTGGCAGCTAATGCGTACATCTTGTATCTATCGAATACTATTCGTAAAAGTAATTTTAAAATTCTTAACATCTCGATAGGTTTTAATATATAAAAGAGATATCGAGAATTCTAAATGAATATAAATAAGATATTCAAAAATTTTTAATCTTGATGCCAACAATTCTACTTGATTATTTTCTAAAATTTGAATTATGCCACCTATACTTCAATAGCAACCAGTTAAGTATTTTCTATTTAACACGCAGAAAATCGTTCAATAAATATTCATATAATTGGCGATGTTCTTTTTGATTAAGAGGTATGGTTTCATACTGACTATGGGCACTGAGAGGCAAAATCTTCCCTTTTCAAACTATGGTTCCCTCTTCCCTCCTTCTAAACATCAGTTGGAATTATGTAACAATTTCCCAGTCTTTTATTGGGATCAACTTTCTCTCTCTAAGAGTGAGTACAGGATTTCCTTATCTACATTCTAATGATCATCGATTTTGGCCAATTTAAATGTAGTTAAACTGATATGTTGCGGCTTCTCATAATGGTCGAGGTTTGGAGAAGAGGATGATAATTAATTTTTTTTGCATTCATAACCATCCGAATCAGTTGATTCAGGAATTAATTTATGAATTAATTAATAATTAAATTAGATTTTAATATTAGAGTATTCATACATTTTAATAGAGTATAATTTTGTAACTTATTAGCTGAATAAAATTTTTTTCATTTCAATTTGTTTATTTCATTTTATTATTATTAATTATTAATAATATTATTATTATTATTGAATTATTAATTTATTATTAATTATTATTATTATTATTATTGAGTTATTATTATTATTATTATTATTAGTGGATTAGTTTTTATATATTACTTCAATTAGTATTATTAGTTATTATTATTATTAATTGATTATTAGGAAAATAATATAATAAATAATATTAAGTTATAATAATAAATGAATAATTAATAATAATAATTAATAATAATAATAATAATAATGAAATAGATAATATCATAATACTATTTAATGATATTGAATAATAAATAATTGAAGTAATTCCATTCAATTATTAAGCTTTTTAAATTGTAGATGCTATTAATAAATAACATAACAATTATGCAACAATAAATAATACAATATTTAAACAATAACAGTAACAATAACATTTAATAATATTGTACAATATTTAAACAATAACAGTAATAGTAACATTTAAATATTGTATTTTGGCCTTTAAATCTATCATTATAATTATTATTATAATTATATTTATACTTAAAGTATAACTTATGTTAAAGATTATAATTATAATATTAATTAATAATAATAATGAATAATAAATAATAATATAAGTAATAATATAATCATAATAATAATAATCAATAATGAAGCACATAAATAATACAGTAAATAATAATAATCAAAATAAAATAATAATAATAAGAATATTAATAATATAAACTAAAATAATAAATAGAAATAATAATAATAATAATAATAATAACTAATAATAAAATATTAATATAATAATGAATAACTAATAATATAATAATAACTAGATAATAATAATATACTAAATAATAATAACTAATAATAATAATAACTAATAATAATGAATAAACTAATATAATAAATAATAATAGATAATAATAATAATGAATAATAGATAAAATATCCAATGGCATAATAATAATGATAATAATAAGTAAGTAATAATAATAATAATCTCAATATCATAGACAATTAACAAAACAATAACAATTATAGAATTATATTTTATAATATAAATTATAATTATCAATTATAATTAATACATTTATAATATAATTATAATTATAATATTACATTATAATTCATAATTATAATTATACGATTATAATAATAATTATACTTATAATTGATAGATTATACATAATAATATAATAAAAATAATAATAATAATAATAATTAATAAGAGTAAATAATAATAATATAATAATAATATATATAATAATAATATAATGAATAATATAATAAAATACTTGTTTTGTATTCTTCAAGATAACGTATGTACGATGTACTATGCTAGGGTATCATCTTGGGCAAACCCGTCCACTGATGGAAGCGATCCTATTACTCCACTAGATGGCGCTTGCTACTCCTCTTGGTATTTTCGAGATGTTTTCTCAAACAAGATCAATTTCACGGATTCTTCTGAGACTCCTGCAAACACAGGAAAGGAAAAGGCAAATAACGGATATTTTTGTGTAAAAGACGGGTTTAATCATTTTACTGACATAGTTAGGAAAACCGAGTTGGTTGCAAATTGGATTTGATGATGTCCGGAAAGTCTCGAGGATAATATTGACAGTTCCTTCTGCTAAATATTATGCTAATGTATCTATAAAAATTGGAAATGAAACTGGAAGTGAATCATCAAAGTTCGACAACCAGCAACTCTTAACGTACGGCTCTGCTAAGAAAGATAATTCGCATATGATTTTTCCTCTGAAAAATCCTAGGTATGGGAAATTCATTACATTTTACACCGAAGAAGATATTCTTTCAATCGGAGACATAAGAATCATGTAAAATGTTAAATTATTATTTTTTTTTGAGATATTTGGAATTTAATGAATTAAAATTTAAATGATCCAGAAGATAGTAACAAAACATTAAGTAGCAGTTAAAATAAGAAAAATTGGAGAAATTAAGGTTGCTACACAGTAGCTCTATCTTCATAAGATTCATTTTTATACAGTATACTCATATATATATATATATATATATAATATATATATATATATATATATATATAATAGTATAACGTATATATATATATATTTATAATATATATTTATATATATATATATATATTATATATATATATATATATATATATATATATATATATATATATATATATATATATATATATATAGGTGTGCATGTTTATCGATGTTCTGATAATAATTTATAGTGATTATGTGGGTATCTTTGACGTTGATTTCAAAAATGTTTTCTTTTTTTTCATATCATTTATGCTTTTTTTCAATGAACAATCAAATGTAAAGAAGGTTTAAATAACAGAACCGAAAAGATGGAGACCCGTTCGTTCGCATGACCGTATATTGGATTTTCAAACGTACAAGGTCGTTCATGACTCGGTATCTATGCGTGTGGTAAAGCGAATATATCTTTTTCAATTTGTGATGTTCAGTGTTACTTTCAATATGGCTTCACGATCTTGCTTAAATATTAGTGATGCACTTTGACACATTTCCAGGAATTTCATTTTGTTGATCAAAGAATCATTTCACAGAGGATTGATGTTAAATTTTGACGTTAGGTTTCAATCCACACACAAAAATTTGGCAAATTTCCTCTAAATTTACTAATAACATCAGATGTTTGATTTATATATGATATACTATATATATATATTATATATATATATATATATATTAACTGTATTATATATATATATATAAGTGATATATTATATATATATATATAATATATATATATGAAGTACATATGAATATAGCTTAAGATATATATATATAGTATATATATAGTTATAATATATATGATACTATAATATTATGATGATCGTATAATATATATTATTAATTATATTAAAAGATAAATATTCAATAAGTAGTAGTATACTATATATATTTATATATATATAATATATATTATAGTTATTATATATTAGTATATATATATTTATTACTATATATTATATATCTATATATTATAATATATATTAGTTATATTAGGTCAGAGTGTCTAAAGCTGACATCATTTAACTCGAGAACGTCTTGTATTCAGCTGTAAAACAAAGTTATTATTCAGTTTGGAATCAGCGGAAAATTCTAAGGAGGGGTTTTTATTTTATTTTATTTTTTTTTTTTTTTGCATTTATTTCTTCGGAAATATTTAAAAAAAAAAAATCCCAACAATTTAGGGGGCTCGAGCCGACGGGGGACAGAGGGGGGACTTCGTCCCCCCGTCGTCCACCAGGAGGCCAAGAGACCCTGCTCCTGCATCTTTTTCATTTTAACCCCTATGGTATGCCTTTAAGTTAAAAGTAATACCAAAGTGTAAAGGGAAGTAAAAATTATTCATTTTTTTAACTCCAAATGGAATCCGATGAGGTAAACGCAAAGATGGCAGGAGTTGGGGTCTCTCGGCCTCCCGGTGGACAACGAAGGGGACTTCGTCCCCCCTCTGTCCCCCGTAGGCTAGAGCCCCCTAAATGGGGTAATTTTTTTTTTTAATAATTCCGACGAATAAATAAAAAAAAAATTAAAAACCCCTCCTTAGAGTTTTCTGCTGAATCCAAATATATAATTTGTTTTACTGTAGGTGCTGCCGTTCTCAAGTTACATGGTGTCAGCTTTAGACACTTCTGACCATTATATAATATATATACTAACTATATATATATATATATATAATATATATAGTATATATATTATATATATATATATATATGAACAAAGTTACTTAATGGCCATATGTAACGGGAAGTTGAATTAAAAAAAAAATTCGCAGGTAGCCTCTATGATAAATAAATAGATGTCCGCTAAGGGAGCGCGAAATGAGGTCAGGGTAGGGCAGGTAGCTTATGTTAGTTAGGTTTAAGCGAGCTTTGGGCCAGGAATGTAGTTTAGGTGTTTAGGATTAGGTTAAGGTTCTAGGTTATGTTATGTTACTTACAATATATATGATATACTCATGGTATATATATTATATATATACTATAATATATAATCTATTAATATGATAGTATACGTATAGTTATGAGTATATAGTATATATAGTGATGATATATATATACATATATAAGTATAGTTATATATATATAATATATGATATATATATATATATAGATATTATATATATATATATATATATATTATATATATATATATATAATATAGGGATATGATACTATAGTATAGTAACGATATAGTATATATATATATAAAGGTATATATATCGTAATATATATAAGTATAACAGTAGGTATTAACATGGTGGTGTAAATGTTCCATTAGTCAGCAGTAAATAAATGCTGAATTAAATCATTGGAAAAGAAAATATTGGGCGGGAAGGTGGGAGATAAATTTTGGGGAAGGGGGAGGCGAGGTTCCCAAATGAGGGGGTAGCTATAAGATGCAAATCTATGACCACTATAGCGGCACGTTTTGTCATATATCAATGACGCGCTAATAAAAGTCTTCCTACAGTAATCCACACAAAAGAAAATTTAATTACTCTTTATACTTCTTTCTTCGCCCCTAAAAATGTGTTGTTTTTATTTAAACTTTCGTTTTGATATTCACTACATTTACTAATTTGACAATATAACGTGCAACCGTTGAGTAGCGTTTACTATATTATATATATATATATTATAATATATATATATATATATATTATATATATTATATATATATATATATATACGTATACCTGTATATATATAATATAGGTAGTAGTATGTGGTAATAATATATATATGTATATATATATATATAGTATATATATATATATATAATATAATATAATATAAGTATATATATTTAGAGATGTATGTGACATCCGCAAATCCGCATCCGCATCCGCATCCGCATCCGCAGACCTCAGCAATTAAAAATTTATCCGCATTTCCGCAACAAAACTCTGGAAACATCCGCATACGCATCCGCACCCGCATCCGCATTTTTAACACATCTCGCATCTACATCCGCATTTTTGTCATGAGGAATACAAAATGATATTATAATAATATATAATATATAAATATATATAATATATATATATATATATATATATATATATATATATAAATATATATATATAGTATATATATATATTAATTATATATTCTAAATATATATACTATTCATATATATATATAATACTATATATATATTAATAAAATATATATATATATATTATATATATAGTTATATATTATAATTATATAGTATCTATATATATATAATATTACATATGATATATATATTATATTTATCATATATATAATATAATTATATATAGATATATATCATTATTAATATATATTAGTAGCATATAGCACTAGTTTTCGCGAATTCTAATTATATTTCATATGAGTATATAGATATATTAGTAGTATTTATTTTTATTTATAACAAGCACTTATTTCTCGCAAAAGCGGGGTAGTGGTAACACGGTAGCGCCCCATTCACCCTAGTCCGATTCCCCTTCATCTCCGGCCTCACGGCCCCTCCTCATTCCATTCTATTTCGCCCAACAGCCTAATGCCGTAAAAAAACATAAAAAAAAAAAAACACACACATAAAATAAAAAAAAAAAAAAAAAAAAGCAAAAAGAAAAAAAAAAAAAAAAAAAAAAAACACTCAAAAAAAAAAAAAAAAAAAAAAGAATACCAACAAAGAAGATAAAAAGAAGATACAAAATTATATAAAGATAAATAAATAGATAAAAACAAAAGACAAATAAAAAAAAAAGAAACAATGACTTCTTGATACAAAAAAAAAAAAAAAAAAAAAAAAAAAAAACACAATCCTTCCCATTTAAAAAACAAACATTTAAAACTATCCTGCCCGCCCGTAGCTCCAACTTCTCCCCTTACACACACCTCTTGCTCCCCATTAAAACGTCGTCCAGATAGTAAACAAAAAAAACAATAAAAATAATAACATAAAACACAAAAAAAAACTCAAAAATACATAAATAAAAAAAACATCAAAAAAAAAATAACAAACAAAACCATCAACAAACCAATCACATCTCGTACATCAAAAAAAAAATATAATAAACAAAACAAAAATTAAAAGGATTATTGTGCTCTCCTCCTCTCTCTTGTTCCTACCCGGAACGTCCCCGCTCTCCTAATACCATTGTCACATGTCTCAAACACTTCCATTTCTTCTTGGACCTAGCATTCCACCCCCATGTGTTTCATACCCATATAGTACCGCTGGAACACAAATTTTGTCAATAGATACTTTATCTTCGAGTTATGCTGATTAAATCCCACCCTTTCCATATTCCCGTCAAAGCCACTCATGCTGACTCGATTCCTTCTCGCTACTCTATGATCTAGTCTCTTCTTCATTTCCCTCCTTACCTGTACCCAAATCTTCCATCCCTAAATATCTATGAAAACCCTTTACTTCTTCAGTGAACTGAGAAATTTTCTTAACTACCTCTCCTTTTTGTTCACCTGATATTTCAACTCTGTTTCCCGTCTACGCTCAACACTAACACTTTTCTCTAACCTGGATTCTTAAGACCCCTTTTGTCCACTACCCTCTCTCAAACTCCTCACTCAACTAACTACACACCCTTGGCTGAATGCCTTCGCCCCATACAACGGTAGTATTCTCCGCAAGGATGGTGATCATGTTTCATCTGTTCCCATCTATCAACCCCTAGTCTCGATACAATTCCACCACCTCTCACCCTCAGCGCGTCATCTGAGTGAGCATTCCTTGCTGCAGAACACAGGTCTCATATAATATATATTGAAAAGCCAGCGGCCGTACATTACAGGGCACCCTGTCTCTAAGCCCTCCTCTCTGCTGTCACGTGCCAAACCTGTTCCCAACTCCCTCCCAGCCCTCCTAATATACTTGCTCACTACACATGCTTGCATCTATTGGATTCGCCTATAGTAAAGGCCCTAAATACCTTTACCCCTATATTTACCGCCGCCGGTATTGTAACTCCATGTTCCTGTGCCAGCACCCTCCATGAATGTCACTCTCCCTCTTAACACTCTAACTCAATCATGCTTTCTCTC
>JABUQX010055300.1:0-15000 GCA_015478945.1 Trachelipus rathkii
GAATCGTGTTATGTATGGTGATTTATTTACTTTCGATATATTTACCTAAACAACCTATCAGACTATATGACTCATGCCTATATAATATGTAAGATAGTTATTAGGCATATTATTATTTACAATGGGTGTATGCAGAAACGTTAGTCTATCACATATTCGACTGATCAGAATTATCGGTACACGATACCCCTTATACTACCGTATGTATGATATGTAGTGAAGGCGGTTAACTAATCGATCCCTGTACCTTGAAACCGTCCTGTAAACTCTATGGAATGCCTTGTGGCTCGGCGGTCGTCGATGTGAAAACTGTATGACCTTAATTACGCAGATAATATATATATACATGTACACTGGAAGATACAAAAAACTATTGAATGTTAAATATCTCTCCCATATCTACATCGTCAACACTGGTATATAGGCCCTATAATTAATAATTATTTAATATAAACTTTTCGTCCTAGCGTTATATACTGGTACACCTAGTGGCAATTAGTTCCTAATGTATGGCTTACATTAAAAAACAAACCAACTCTAAGTTTATATAGCTCAGTTTCACTATATAACTAATACATTAATTACGCTAATATAATATTGCAGGTTTATATTTGAATACATAACATATACTATATGTATATCATGTTATTAGTATTATATGGTATATTGTAACACATTTACACATGGCTAGTATAATTTATTAGGCTACTAATATCAAAATGTAAATCTAAAAAGTGGATATGCATTATAGGTATATTTTATTATATTTATGTAAGTCTTTGTTAGCTGTATGCGATACTTTTGTTTAAGAAACATATTGAATATAGGCGCTGAGTTTGTATATATCTAACCTAATTATTTCATATTGACAGGTTTCGGCTTTTTGTAGGCACATAATGTCTACGGAGGACGTCAGTTGTTTATGGTACATTGCGTGGAAACGAACAACGTATCAAATATGTTCGTGAGGAAGAGCCCACCGCATATTTTATGCGCATTTCATCAGAAAGCATAAAAAAAATATATCATCCCATTCGACATTCGCATGTTTGTGCGCAGTTTTCGTATTGCGCGTGCGCAGACAGCAACGTAACCATATCCATCCTCCTTAATGAATTAAATAATCCGAACTTATATTCATACACATTTTCATACTTTAAACATCCCCCGTACAGTGGATTCAACCGCTGTACACAACTCGTGAGACACCGTAACATATATATGATATATTATACTATATATATATTATAGTATATATATATACTATATATTATATATATATATATATATATATATATATATATTATATATTATATATATATATATTATATATATAGTATATCAGCAGTGGCCGTTTCACAATTTTTAAGTCGCAAATTGCGGAATGACCAAAATAATTTGGCGATTGCGATAATTGAAAAATGTTGCGGAATTGCGTTAGCGGAATTTTATATCATTCGCAATTTAGAGGATACCAAAAAAATTTGTGGATTTTCCAGTGGAATGCAAAATTATAGTCCCACAAATTTTTACCACATTGGCCATTTTTGTACCTCTGGCAGAAACACCGAAAAATCGGTATTTTTTGCATTCAGTATTTATTAAAATTTTTGTAAATAAGTAATAATTAACAAAAACTGAAAGGCTTAAATGCATGAATAAAATTTTGAAATCAACAATTTTTTATTCTTTTTCTTTTATACAAATTTTCTTAAGCTTAGGTTATAATGAATATAATTTATGAAAAGTGTTGGCACCAAATTTCAGATAAAATGTATTGTACAGTAAACATAAATGATGAGTAAAATAATATATAACATTGGTACCCAACATCAAAAGTCTAAACAAGTATATATACAATAAAGAAATATATATAATATATATATATATTATATTTATATATATATATATATATTATATATATATATATATAATATATATATATATATATATATATATATTATATATATATATATATGGAAATAATAATAATAAATAGATAATAATAATAAATAATAATAATATTTTTCGAATTATTTTGAATATTTCCCCCAACGAGGAAGAACCTACTAGGGAAGTAATTATCCGGTTATCCGGCCGGATAACAGTGATATCCGGCCGGATACCGGATAGTCAAAAACTTGGCCGGATACCGGATATTGCCGATATCCAGCCATCCCAATATATATATATATAATACTAAATTTTCTTTTATTTCGCGTGGTACATCATATATGAGTATATATATATATATATATACTATATTATATATTATATATAATTATATAATATTATATTATATATTATATTATATAGATATATTATATATAAGTCTCAGGTATCCTAATAGGGAAGAGCATTATATATATATAAAATGATTTAGACCAGGAACTAAAATGTAAGGTTCTATGTTTGCAGATGATACCAAAGTGACTACTTCAGTAAGGGATTGTGATGGATGTATAAAGATTCAAAATGATCTTGATCGAAACTTCTTGGGTGGGAAGATAAGTGGGCAAATCAATTTTAATAGTAAAAATTGTAAGATTCTTCACTGAGGTTACTCAAATAATAGTTTTAACTACAATATAAATGGTGATTGGCTCGAGTCTGTGAACCAAGATTAAGAGTTTTAGATGTCTGTCAAGTTACCTCAATAACACAATTTAGGGCAAATTTTTTTTAGGACAAATATTAAAGATAAAGAAGGGACAATTAACCACAGTATAAAAATACATATTTAATTGAAAAATCCTCTAGATATTAAACAAATATTACTCATATATATATATTATATATATATATATATATATATATACTAATATATATATATTATAAATATATATATTATTATATATATAAAATTTATATATTAATAAAATAGTATATATATATATATATATATATTAGTATTATATAGTGTGTGCTGTTACAGTAAAAAAAAAGACCATTTTTTTTTTTTTTTTTTGCCTATAATTATTAAACTATTTTACATATCAGACTTTTATAATAATTTAGGCATAACTTGGTCTCCCGACTCTCCCCTAATTCACTTTTTGGATTTTTTTTTTTTAAAATCAAGGCCCATAGTCGGTCATAAGCACACAAAAAAATAATAATGTAATTCTAATAATATTAGTTTTATTAAAGTTTAGAATAACGCTCAGTCACCCCGACCTTGGAGGGGTGAATTCGGACACCATTGAGGGGTGAATCGAACCATCTGTTTAAATCCTCTTTTTACGACTAAATTCAATTTTATATTTTAATTTTTACTTAATATAATACTTATTTATCATATTTAAATTCGTAATAAGTAATAAAAATGTCAAATGATAACATAAATAAGAATAGAAAATCAAGGTGGTCCGATTCACCGCCTCTCCGCTCAAAAATTTTAACTTTTTTGAATTAGTTTATTTATATTAAAATTTATTTTTAAAAATTTTCCCTTAATAATGTAATTTTTAATTATATATTGTTTATTTTTTTTTAAATAAAAAATACGTAATTAAAATGTCAATATAATAATATGTAAAATACGAAAAACAAATGGTGGTCCGAGTCACCCCTCCATCAATTTTTACAGCAGGGTGAATCGGACCAAGTTAGACCCCGTGATTTTGCCACTAATACTGTTTGGATCAAAAATTTACTTTGCCAATTTAAAGCTAACATACTCGAGTGTATCCACTGAAAAAATAATTAAAATCCATCCACAATTTTTCATTTTATAACGAAGTTAAAAAAACTCACATTTTTCAAAAGTGAAATTCTATTGAAGGACATTTTGTACCATAATTTCTAACATTTTTTAAAAATATAAAAACTTTCTAGAATTAAAGATGATCTAAATAAAACTTGTAGTACTACCGCGTGGCTATTAAATGAGCGGGAAAAAAAAAAAAATTATTATTTTTTATTTTATTTAGAGTGGACCGAATCACCCCTCTAAAGAGGCGTTAATTATAAAACTGCCCGACCCATCAGACTTTTATAATCATTTCCTGCAATGGCTAGTCCTAGGCTATATTGCCCTGTAAAATTATTTGTTTTGCTTGAAAACTTTGGAAATTATTTGACCCCAAAGTGGTAAACAAAAAAAAGACCACAATTCATAAAAAAAGACCATGTAACTTAAAAAAAAGACCACCTTCAAAAACTCCCTTTAGAGTGCCCATATGTATTATTTCGCATATACATATGTTTGAAGGTCTCAATTACTAGATATTAAAAAAAAAAAAAAATTAAATTTAATAAAAAAAAAAAAAAAAATTTTACCTCAGATTTCTTGAGCTCTTCTGATGGAATGTTTAAGGGAATGTGCCAGTGCCGGATAACCCCCTCCGCTCGCTAATGAATAAAAAAGGTTGACATTTCTACACCCTCTTGAATTGGTTTAAATCCCCTACACCCCCTCCTTGAGCTTGAATAGGTTTTAACAAATATGACTATTTGTATTTTTTTTTGAAATTTGCTCCCAGAGCATGCGTGGTTTGTTGCATGGTCTGTTTGTCAATTTTTAAATTCATTTTTCCTGCTCGCCAAGTAAATTCTCTATTGGCCCAAAGATATTTGGGAAGCAGGGAAGTTTCTGTGACCAACAGACTTTTTTAACACAGAAATCGTTCGCATCACCCTAGAACTGAGGAAAGGGAATGATACAGTGTAACGTCTTCCCTTCATTGTGGGAAAAATATGTTTGAAAACCTGCAAGGGTAATACCTTGGTAGTTTGTCAAGTTGACAGCAAAAAGACCATTGTCTTGGATAGTCTCTCTCCAGTCAACTCTGTTCAAGAGGGTCTTAACTTGTAACATGGAGTTCAACAATTCTTGGCTATCATTTTCAAAAATATCAGTCCACAAACCTTCTTCTTCTTCTTTTTCATGTATTTAGTAATAATATGCCATGAAATAATTGATTTCTGACCCAGTCTGCAGGAATCGTTGAAAGATCTGTCGCCTGTGAGAAATAGATGATCAGTGGTGTCAGATGTTCACCCGCAGCATTACAGGCCGCCAAAACAGTGATGTTTTCGCGACCTGAACCTGCTAGAACTCTGACCACTTTCTGTCCGATAACTGAAACTGTCTCCATGTTACTAGGGTCCATTTATTTTTTAAACTTATAAATTTAATTATAAGGTGGTTAATGCTAGGAAGTATATATATATAGCGTCGGGCAGGGTGACTTAGACCACTTTAGGTATAACTTTGTCTGTTTCTGTAAGTGTCGTACTTTTTGGAATTTTTTTTTTTTTGAAAATCAAGGCCCTATAGTAGGTCATATGCACACAAAAAAATAATAATGTAATTCTAATAATAATAATAGTTTTTTTAAAATTTTAATAAGCTAATTCAGACTCCCTTGGAGGAAGTGAATCTGAACCACGCAATTAAGGGGTAAATTCGACATCTGTTTAATTATTCTTAGTACATATCAAATTCAATTTTATATTTTTAATTCTTACTTAATATAAGTAAATGTTTTTATCATATTAAAAATAAACATAAGTAATGAAAATGTCAATAATGATACATAAATAAGAATAAAAATGTGGTTGTCCGATTCAACCCCTCTTCCGGGGAAAATTTTGACACTTTTTGGAATTCGTATTTTTCATATAAATTTCATTTTTTATTTTAATTTTTACTTAATATAAGTAACTATTTATTATATTAAAATTAATTATACGTAATAAAAATGTCAATAATAATACATAAAATACGAAAATCAAGCCGCTTAAGAAAAGGTGGACCCAGTCACCACCGCCGCGACGCTATATATATATATATAATACTATATATATATATAATATAATATATTATATATATATATATATATATATACTATATATATATAAGGAAAAAGAGTTAGATATAATATATATATATATATATATATATATATATATATATATATATATATATATATATATATATATATATATATATATATATATATATATATAAATAAAAAATAATAAAAAAATTGGGTGGTCTTTTTTTATGTAACTGGTCTTTTTTTTATGTAACTTTTTTTTTTTTCATCCCACACTAACATAATGAAAAAAACAACCTTACAGCATGTTGACAGGAGTTGTAGAGCACATGCCTGCAAATTTTCAAAAAATTTGAAAGTGGTCTTTTTTTATGTAACAGTGGTCTTTTTTTAACACCCCAGTTCGACGGTCCCTGTGTGTTGATGGGCTGCATAAAATTTCACAAAATTTGTTGTGGGATGAGATCAAGGATGGGACTAACATAAATTAATTACATATGGTAATAATTTCTAGGTTTCTTAATACAGCTAACGATGGAAAAAACCCAAAAAACTCAACCAAAATGGGTCCAAAAATTGTGAAATTTTGAAAATTTTAAAAAATTTCCCAAAAATCAAAAAATCGATTTCAAACCATTATAACACTTTTTTTCCAATCATATTCAATCAGGATAATGGGCTCTCCAAAATTTTTTTGTTCTAGATCTCATATATGCTGAGATACGGGGTGGTCTTTTTTTTCATGTAACAGCACTATATATATATATATACGGTATATATATATATACTATATATTATTATATATATATAATTATATATATATATCAGTATATATATATATATATATATATATATATATATATATATATAAGTATTATATATAATATATATATATAGTTATATATATATATATATATAAGTATGAGTCTATATTAAAATATGCTATCTATAGATCTGTTATTGTAAATTAATAAAGCTAGAAAATTTAGCGAGGCAAAAGCTATTGATTATTATTACCGTAAAAATTTTTCTTACATCTTATAAATCACACACATGATAACTATGGTTATTTCCTTTTTGTATGTTATTTTAAAATTGAAACAGCCATCAAGAGTACTTTTACTCCTTCCGGCGATATCTGAAGCCAAGGGAGGGAAGACGCGAGTTAGTTCGGCCAACGACATCAGTGCCGCTAGCGCGCTGGGCATTGTCTGGCAGCTAATCTATTATTTTTTGTAATAAAATTAAAGGTGTTCTAATATTATTAATCGTTTCTTATAATAAGGATCTTTTTAATGTGTCATTTGATAAGCAAAGTTGTTACAGCAGTGAATAAAAAGATAAATTAGACAGAACGGTGATAGAGGATCTAGTAATGAATGGCAATTGATATATTTGCCCCACCTTCAAGACTGTTCTAGAAATGAGACTTTATATTATATGAGGTTTATGATATTGAAGAAATCTGGGTAAAGGGTCTGTGGCCCACTCCTTATTTATTATACAAAACCAGAGCATCGAGTATGACCTGAAGAAAACTAACCAATACTAAAAAAAATGTTAATTGTCGTAACATCATAATCTTATTTAATACCCTCCATCTATTATTAAGTTAACGCGCGGAGGTGAGGGATTATAATTCTATATGTTTAATTGATTAATGAACTCATCATCTCGTGCTACATGTGATGCCCCCAGTATCGTGACTGGCGAAAATACCAACCTGTCTGTAAAAAGGGTCAAATAATAAAAATTAAGAATAATAATAATAATAATAAATAATAATAATAAGGTAATAAAATAACGCGGTGATAATGAACGAAAGTGTTCAGTAAATGACTACCTGCAAGTGAAGTTTATTAACCCTAGAACACTGAACTGGGGTAAATATTACACTGAACTGGGGTAAGCGTTACCCCAATTTCAAAATATTAATTAAAAATACCTAATTTTAAATTTTTTTAAATGTTATTAAAAAACCTTGTTTTATATCTTATTTTATTAAACCTAGGTATAAAATAAGAAATTTTTTAAAAAATTGCAAATTGAAAAATTCATTTTTAAAAAAAATGGTGAATAAAAATTTTTTTTTTTTTTTTTTTTTTTTTTTTTTGTGAAAATTTTTTTGAAATTTTTTATTTTAATTATGAATGATAACAGTACTCAAGTAAAAATGTAAGACCGTCCTTTCAGTTGCATTTTGACCTCTAGGAACAAAAATGACCTATCCAGGGGGGGGCTGAAAAATGGTCAAAATTTTGACAATGTTTTTTTTTTTTTTTTTTTTTTTTTTTTGCTGTGTAAATCATTATATATATATATATATATATAATATATATATATATATATATATATAATATATAAATATATAAAATTTATATATATATCATTAATATATATATATATATATATGAATTAATGTTAGATGGTGGAGCAGCTGGAACAAGTGTCCAGAGTTTAAATATTTAATGGGTATATTGTTTTGGATGAGAAGGGAACGAACGATGCAGAGTGTAGTAGGAAAGTTGTGAATGGCAAGAAGGTGGCTGGTTGCAATTTAATCTTTGGTGAATGTAAAGGGACTAAGTCTTGAAGTGTGCTACGCGGTCTTACATGAAGGTAATGTTGTACCTGTGTTATTTATAGTAAGGTGAGAACTATGGTCTGAATAGACGAAAGTATACGATCTAAAGTTTCAATGGTGTTCAGATGAAAATCTTAGGGGTATGCTAGGTGTGAGAAGAAATTGATAAAATTGGGAATTGAATCTTATTAGAGAAGTTTTGTGGTGTGAGAAAGGGGTAAATGAGAGAAAATGAAAGTACGTGAGATGGTTTGGTCATAATGGAAAGGAATGAATGAATAGTCGGTTGGTTAAGCGATGTATAGTGGCGAGTGTGTTGGGAACCGACCGCTGGGAGACCGAAGAAAAAGTGGATTGAGTCAGTAATACGAATGTTTGAAGGAGAAGAATGTGAGTTTGGTAGAGGCGCGAAGAAAGGTGTATAACAGGAGTGATATGGCGGGGGATTGTGAGGGGGTATGGTTGTGGCGCACTCTGGGCCAAGCGATTGAACCCTTAGCACTGACGATCTAGACAAGTGAGTGTCCATCGCTTCCCCATAAGCTTAGATGGTTTTCTGACTGCGATGAGTTCTCACTAATTAATGTTACTGAGAGGGGTGGTAGGCTGGGCTTTCCTTTTCGAGCTTATGTCATGATGTTTTCTAACTGCTTTTCTTTTTGCCGATGCTCGAACACGCAACCTTACTTCCATCTTGGGAAAATATTAAGGAAGTGAATAAAAAAAAAAAATATATATTATAATATATATATATATATATTATATATATATATATATATATATATTATATATTATATATATTATATATAATTATTATATATATATATATATATATATATAATATTATATATATTGATGGGCATTCAAGATGCTGGGGGATTTACATGGTTTGACAATTCATACTTGAAGCCGATCCTTAGCCTTTTGTTTTCTCCTGTGAAGTAATAACTAAAAACTACCTCTGCGTAGGTAAGGACCGAAATACAGTCTAGATTTTGAATAGAGATGGTGGGACGTTACATATATATATGTTATTATACTATATAATATATATATATATATATATATATATATATATATATATATATATATATATATATATATATATATATAATATATATATATATATATATATAAGAAATAAATAAATAGCTTGGTAATAGAACGTCGATAGAAACTAGGCGGGCCATGGAGCGGCGCAGTGAAACGGACGGTGCTGTGCAGTACGGTGGGGCCTTGAGGCTAAGTCCAATCATGATTACGACCTCGGAAAACGCTTTGCCGTAACCGAAAACCGCTAATTTGACGCCGCAAGTGTCAAAAACTCCGAAAAAAATTTTTAGTGCTAAAAGCACTAAAAAGTACCAAAAACATTCAACACTATGTGAACATTCGCCTAATGCTGAATGTTCGCCTAGTGCTGAATGTTTTTTGTACTTTTTAGTGCTTTTAGCACTAAAAAGTACCAAAAACATTCGGCACTAGGCGAACATTCGGCATTAGGTGAATGTTTGCCTTCCACCAAAGTAAAAAAAACGTTAAAAAAGCAACTACAACAACATTTAACACTTTCAGAAGGATCCAAAATATCAACCCCCACTATCACTGAACTGGGAATTCTGTGTAAAATCCTACTTACACTATCACTGAACTGGGGTAAAAATGACTTTGCACAAAAATAACTTAAAAACTAATTGGGCTAGGAACACCGAGATACCTTCTACTATTAGGCCAGACATTCATTTGAAGGTACTGAGAACCACAAAGGTGTAGCTCAAAAATATCATATAGAGACAGAGTCAAATAGAGGTGTGGGGTAAATATTACCCCGGTTCAGTGTTCTAGGGTTAAGAAGAATGCCTAGGTAGGCAGTCAAGATTGCTCCCTATTCTTTTTGTGGGCGATTTTCAAGGTTTAGGCGAAATAAAAATCACCGCGCATTTCAAAAAGAAACAAGAAAAAAAAAAGAAAATCTTCTAACGAATTCAGATACCAGAAAGCTTCGACCTGCTATTATATGGGGGATGGGTAGAGGAAAAACTCCCCACAATTGAGACCTCCAAAAGGCACGTAAGCAAAAGCTTTCTCTAAAAATGTGAAACTCAAGAAGAGAAAAGTCAAAATCTTGATTTGAAGACTCACGGTCCCAAACGTTATAGCCTGTTACTCATCGAAGTAGGCTTAACTTAAAAATTGGGGCGAGAACACGCGAGTTACTATAACAACTACAAAAATAAAAGTAAAGTCTGTGATGAAAAAGAGACCTACAAAAATTTTTGGGTGAATCAAAAGACATACCACCGAAGACCCCAAAATATTCTAAATTCGCCTCTAGGCTGAGAGAAACTAAAGCTCAAAATTGCCTGTCTGTTAGAGCGCATAAGCCACTTGTAACGTCGTTCAGAGAGCATCGAAAGGGACATAGAAATTCCTCTCCATCGCTTGGAAGGTATTTTTATTAACAAAGTTATTTTTTTTGTAAGTAAAATTTAATTTGGTAATTATTTTGTTTTATTAAAAAGTAATTAAAATATATTATAATACGGAAACATATTGATGTTATAAAATGATGGAAAATCAGATAGACTTCTTTTGATTATATAATAATTGGAAGAATCTTGTGTATATTTAAATAAACTTGTGTTTACAATGTGTAATAAGGATTTGGGTATCCCCCAACATTCTTACTCTTATCCCCCAAAATCGGGTAGGGAAGGAGATTGAAGTGTGAAACGAAACAAAGATGCTTGTAAACGGCCTTGTTAGGAGTGTCCGTAGAAAAAAAAAATTCCTTCTTTTTTTTAGAAAGAAAAATTGTAACTTGGTATTTTAGGAATATTAAAATTTATTATTTTAAAATATCTATTTGTTAAAGACCTTGAGTCTGTGGGTATATTTACATGCGTGGAGATCTCCATATTTTAAAAAAATTATTGTATTTTATTTATTAAGTATGATAATTAGATTAGGATGTTCGGTTCCTCTGATGAAAAAATTTAATAAAATTATTATAATTAGTAATTTACGAATTTATTTTATGTGCTATTAGGAAGATATGTCTGATCAAAATTATTTTTATAATATTTTATGTTGCCGTCTGATTAATATATTTTTTCGAATTAATGTGAAATCATATTTAAAATTTATCTGAAATAACGAGAGAAATATAACTGTCGTGGTACCCTAAGTGGGAGGAGCTATGAGCTCTTGTTGTCCTCTGACGTCATCACGAGAGGGTGCAGGTCTATAGGCAGGCTGATTATGGTCGGGTTTAAGACAAAAAAAAAAAAAAAAAAAAAAAAAAAAAAGTGGAATTTTCATTCAAAAAAAAAAAATTTTACAGGAATTATGTTTTTCCAACTTTAAATTTTTTTAAAAAAATGTAATTTTTTTTTAGAATTAAAGGCTGAGTGTTCTTGACTTAGCCGGGGATGCACCAAAATATGTACTCAAGTAATCGGTACTATTATATATACTGCTAATTATAATCTTTATTGTAATTAATAAAGCTAGAACTCTTAGGAGGCAAAAGCTATTATTATTATGTACAGTAAAATTTTCTTACATCTTATAAAATCACACACATAACTATGGTTATTCCTTTTTGTATGTTATTTAAACTTGAAACAGCCAATAAGAGTACTTTCTCCTCCCGGCGATATCTGAAGCCAAAGGAGAGAGGAAGACGCCAGGCAGTTCGGCCACGACATCAGAGCCGTTACCAAGTGTCCTGGGCATCGCCCAGGCACGCTAAATTTATTTTTGTAATAAAATTAAAGGTGTTAGATTATTATTAATGTTCTTATAATAAGATCTTTTAAGTGTCATTTGATACGCTAAGTTGATTCACCAGTGAATAAAAAGATAAAAATTAGATATAAGGTTGTAAAAGGTGATATATAAGTACAATTGTGAATCTAAATTAGCCTTACCTGAATTTGTTGTTTTTCAAAGATTTTTTTTGCTCTTTTTGAATAAGATCTAGATAGTCCATAGATAACTCTGCCTTTGGATTTATTAATCTAATCACTTAAATTTCTTAGTTTTAGGGTAAATTTGATTGGGTGAAGAAGGTAAAAGAATAGAGTATAGGTTGATAGGTGAAATATATTGAATAGACTGAAGAATTTACCTTTATACCCTTTTTCATTTTGATTTTTAACTTTGATTACACAAACACGACTAAATAGTACCGCTTTTGAATTAGAAGTGATTCCACAATTGTCGCAAGACAATGTGATTTTTTAGTGAAATTTAGTGAAAAATGGATACCACAATTAGACAAATATAAATTCGCTAAAACTAATAATAAAGATACTGTATATACCATATAGTTTTTTAAATCCTAAAATAAAATACTAAATCCTAAAATAAAATACTAAAAATGAGCAAAATAGAAGATATATATGTGAAAGTATATAATAGTTTTTATAATCCTCCCACTGAAGAGTTGCAATGAAAACCATTGCAATTAAAGGAATTAAAGATTTTACAAATCAGATAAATTCCTGCGAAGGAATTCTTGACACTTGACAGCAGCCTGTCTAAGAGGTCTTTCTTTGACTGAATTGAGCTGAGAAATTTGATTCTGTTTAGAGTCAAGTTGAGGTGAATTTATACCTGAAGTTGAAGGTTGTACATCTACAATAGCAGTATCACTATTACTTTGAATAACTGAATTTGAATTTGAGGGATCAACTTGATCTGTATTTTCATTGTTTTGACCATCTGAATTGGAGAGATCACTGCTTGCTTCAGTATCAGTTTCTCCACTGGAGACAGAGTGGGTAATAGATAACCCAATGGTAGAGATGACAATGAATAATGACAGTGTCCATCTCCCTTTTTAATAACACACTCCTGATCTTGTCGTCATCACCAACAATGATCTTCCAGAATCTTAACCCAAAAGCAGTAAGGGTCTAGGTTTTTAGGTGTTGAATCAGAACTATTTCCAACCTTTATTCTGGTTGGTCCACTCTGCCTGATAGAGATTTCTAACTTGGTCTGGCGCAATAATTTAAATAGATAAGACCTCATACCAACTAATTCCCTGAAGTTCTCAAACTCTACTTGAGCAGCTTAGAGTTTATGGCTAAGTCTTGTTGTGAGGGAGGAAGTTTTTTCCATATTGGGTGCGAAAAACTTCATTGAAAATGAAGGTTTGAATTGCCATACAGGCTTCAAAAAAGGAATTGGGAGCTAACTTTTCCAAAATTCATTATCTGATGACCGTATAGGTTAAAGGTCTTGAATTGAAAACATTGGTGATATTTGAAATACTTGTTAACAGTTGAAAGTAGGTTAAGGTTGCTTTTACCTATAGTTTTATAGAGACATCCCTTAACTGTTTGTATCATTCTCTCCCAAACTGATCCCACCCAACTGAATAGACTGGAATCTTGTAATGTTTGATTTTATTGATACGCATATGTTCGGAGAACATATTTGAAGACAAAGATTCTAACAGTATATTTCCACCTTGTTTGAAATTCCTGGCATTATCTGAGTACAATTTGGATGGTATTGCCTATATATTTGTGAAACGTTGGAATGAAAGTAAAAAGGATTCAGTGGAACCATAATCCTGAAGGACATCACATGATAGCTCTGATATTAAGGCAGGTGAAAATTAATAGATACATTTTTTTGAAATTCCTTATCATTAATCTTTACAACGAGATGCCCTGTAAAGTACAACCAGTAGCTCAAAAGGACGCACCAAAATGTAACTCTATGATGAGGAAGATTAGTCCATTTTTGGATATTTAAAGGGTATACTTTAATTTTTTGCATACTATACAGTCTGAAAAACATTTTTTACCACGCCTGCTGGCTTGGTAATCCAGAAGCATGAGCTCTTGATGAATTGAATCATGGTTTTGAACACCCAGTGTTGACATCTTGAATGCAAAGCTCTCTTATGATCAATCTAGTGAGAATGATTGATCCTGCCAAAGAAGAATTGGATTCTATCAATCATCATTTATATAAGTGTCGTTGGCACAGTTCTAACCTTTGGAATCGATTAGGCTGTTACATTCTGAATGAGATAAGTTAAGTTGATCTGAACCAGCGGTGGAATTTCATCTTTTATTAGGATTTTGGAGAAATAATATCTCCTTAGAAAAACAATGCTGCTGCATTATCTTCAACCAATAGAGTTGGGTTTTCTGATCACAATCTTCATCCAGCCCTTTACTCCTGCTAATGAATTTGAATATTTTTGAAGTTACTTTATAAAGCCTATGCACACTTGAGTAATCTTTAAATGGTAACAAAGACTGAGAACAACCACAGATGTGTTTACTTGTAAAGGTCTTTTCCTTTTGGCTCAGACAACATTTAATTTATAATAGGCCATTGGATTGATCTAAAGAATCAAGAAGGACCCTTTAGCAGTAATGGCAATTTTGAAAGAAAGGTAGAGGTTGTAACACCTCTGGTAATAAGATCCGCTGGGTTTTCAGAAGTATTGATGTAAGCATAAGAAATGGATACTTTGTACTCTTGCTCAACTTGATTTTTGATTTGATAAATTTCTTTGAGCCTATTATTTACAAAAACATTTTTATTTTTTGCTCTTCCGGATAGGAGCCATGAAAGGACAATTTGAGCATCTACAAACACCTT
>JABUQX010055300.1:20000-32491 GCA_015478945.1 Trachelipus rathkii
AATAAATTTCTTTAGATTTAAATTTATGAAAAAGATTGAGGATACTTCATTAAAAGATTTAATAAAATTATATTTTCTCTGATCAAGAAGGATCATTGAAAAAGAGAAGAATAAACATAAAATTTGGATTTCAGAGGAAATTTCAAAAAATTGTTAAATTTGCTCACACTGATAGCTCCATGAAAACAAACTTCTTACTATAAAATCACAGATGTATATATATATATATATATATATATAAATATATATATATATATATATATACAGGCTTTAACAATTCATAGTAAAAGTTATAAAAATCATACGGGAAAATAGGATCTTGGGCCCTAGAAGCAAACAGAGTAGAAAATCAGAAATTTCGAAAATTGCTGTTTTCGCTTCAAGCGACTTTGTAAATTTTACCCATTATTTAAACAATATTAGTAAACATATATTATATATATTTAAATATTTATATATATAGTATAATAAGACAGAAATTTAGAGTTTAGACTCCAGAAATCAGAACTGATAAGCTCAGATTTGAGATTGAAGAAAGGCAAAAGTAATTATTCCACATAAACCATCCAATAGACCAGAAAGGAGATTTCTAAAGAAGAATCTCATAAAAAACTCAATAGAAAAGGACGTTCTTTTTCAGAAAGAATAAAAAGAACAGTCAATAATGAACAAATATCAAGAAGAAAAGGATATTTTTCAAATAGAAACTCTTAAGAAGAAGAGATTACCCAAGCCAACTTAAGTATTGAATTGAAGGAAAGTTTCAAACAAAGAAGTTAATTACTGCTTCAGTATTAGAAGAAGAATAATGAAGCACTTAGATTTAAATCGAAATTCATTAAATCTAGCTAGAATACTAGAATAATATTTTATTCTAGCAAAATTTTAAAATGGAACTTTAAAGAAAAGTTGAAGTTTTGAAAACAGAATTTATAGGACATTTTATTTATTTTCCTTATCTTTTAGGAAATAAATTTAGATTATCAGTCTTTTGTTTGAAAATTACCAGACATTATGTTGCACTAATTTTACAAAGAATTTAGCAAATTTGCTCAAATCATTGATGAACTTTAAAGATACCAAAGCTTATATCTTAATAACTTTTATTCTCATAAACTTTCAAAGGCTCAAGTGACAAAAGTTTTTACAGAAGAGTATGAGAATAAAACAGACATTTTGCAAATGTTATAGAAAAAGCTAGAAATATCTTTTAAAATATTTCATAAACTATTAGTTAGTAATGAGAAACCTATTCTTTGGAACTTTACATTAATTTTTAGAAAAAGAGCATGATAAGACCCATAGGTGCTTGCTCATGGAACATTTATAAAAGGTGTTTATTTATTAATTATTTATATTCAAATGTTAATAAATAACATATTGTCTTATGCCTACATAGATTATAGGATAAGAGAAAAGAAAGAAAATAAGAATTTATATTCTATTTAACCATTGGAGCTTTACAGAAAAGAACCTAGGTTAATATTTTTGAAACAGAAGGTTCCAAATAAAGGATAGATAGTTTTCTTTAGTTTTAAGTCTTCAAGAGACTAACTAGATTATCAGAAGAGATCTGATAAGAGGAAAAATATAACACCAGAAATTAACAATGTAGAATAAAAAGATATCTTAGATTGCTCAAGGAAGACAACCTATAAAAGAAGGAATTGGACAACCTTTTAAATAGGAACCTCTTCACAGATAGCTTTCAAGAACTTTGATACATTTACATTTTGTTCAACATTTAAAGTGAATTTTCCAGTTGCAGAAGTTTAAACAACCTTTGACCTTAGATAAGAAATCGAAGTTTACTTTTAAATGAACATGGACACTTCAGTAAAAGTAAAAGAAAGTATAGATAGACCTATGATATAGGGGTATAGAAAAGGTTAGTTAATGGTCAGAAGTTGTGATAATTTAGACAACATATGGAGACGAAACTTTTTAATAATTCTGTTAAAAGAACACATACAGAAGCATTCGAGACTCATCCGTGAAAAAAGGAAGAAAATCCTTACTATTTTCAGAACTCGGTAATAACCAGGAATTTCATAGGATTGAAAGGATAAGCCGGTTATTCACCAAGGAGTTCTAGCAATCATTCAGGAATTGTAAATTAGCATACTTTACAAGGAATATTTACCGATTGGTTGCTACTTTTGAGAAACTCGTAGAAAAAATTAAGAAAGTAATGGAAAAACTTTCATTTAGGTTTAAGGAAAAGCCTCTTTAGGCATTGAAAAGAATTACAGTCAACAGGGAGATTAAGAACTCTGTTTTGAGAACAATTAGTGCCATAATAATCAGAAGAGTGTGTTTAAAAACCACTTGTGTTTCTTATGTTTTTTAATGAAGTGCCATAAAAGGTAAAGAGTTAAGATAGCCGAAAAAGGAAAAGAACAGGATTATCCTGGCAATATTCCATCTTGGCAAAGATTTTTACTTTTATCTTGGCAAGGATAACAACCTACCTAGGAATTAGGAGTAAATCCTAGCAAATTCTGGCAGAGATCTACCCTAATAACAATAATAGTAAAAGTTATTCATGTGAATAAAATTTATGAATGAAAACCTTCAAGAAACTGTTTATAACTTAGTTGGAAAATAAGAAAGAAATTATAAAATAAAATTATAATTTTAAAAGTTTTAAATTTGCTGTGGAAACGCCTTATCATCTCAGACCTTCTTCTCTCAAATACTTAGAAATGTTAAGAAGTTGTAATGAAAATTGATTTCATAAGAACCATTAGAGCAACAAGAAAGAAATTGAATCTTCAAGTTACCGTAATACTACAAAAACACATTGAAATTTATACGTTATTTATCAGGAAAATATAAATAACACATATAATAATAGTTGTACTACTACAGAAACACATTGAAATTTATACGTTATTTATCAAGAAAATATAAATAACACATATAATAATAGTTGTACTACTATAGAAACACATTGAAATTTATACGTTATTTATCAAGAAAATATAAATAACACATATAATAATAGTTGTACTACTATAGAAACACATTGAAATTTATATTTTTTTATAAGAAAAATATCTTTTATATTTTTATATAAGAAAATATATTTTTAAGAAATTAGCAGAAAATATAACAGGAACTTCACATATTTTAAGTGAAGACTTTTAAAAGAAACAGTGTAGAAACAGATACTAACACCTACTGGTAAACAGATCCTAGTGAGATTGATAAATTTAGGAAAGAACAACCAGATAATCCTGGTAAAGTGTTGATTATGAAAATCACAAACTTCAATTTTGTTCAAGAATGATAAGAATGTAAGAGAAGAGGTAGGAAGTATTGACACTATGATTGTTCAATCGCTATCTTCACACTCATTCCCAACAGGAAAGAACAAATTGTTTGAGTCAACCAGACAACTTTAAATTGTGTCTACTACAACAAAGAATATTAGGAGACAGTCAAAATAAAAAGGCCTATGGAAAGTGTCTTTACTGTTCTTTTCTTATTCCTTGATGGGAAACTAGACACAGAAGAAAGTTAAAACCTTAGAAAAATCTATTAATGAATAAAATTTTTAGATAAAATAATAGATTAATAAATTATTAGAACAGAAGACAGAATTTCATTCTAGGAAAATATTCAACCACACTGAATTCTAGAAAAATATAATTTTATTTTCGTTAGTCATAGAAACTCTCTTGTATAAAATATTTGATTTTGACCAAGAAAACGTATGTAAAGACTACCTCGGAATGGTAAAAAATTGTAAATATGGAATTGAATACCTGAGGTAGTATAGACTTATAAATTTAAAATTAGAAACATGGAAATTTAGGTGGAAGACTGAAAATATTGAGAATAAGAAGAATTGAGTGACTGAAAACTACCACTAAAAATTGAAGATTTGAACATAGCAATTTTTCACAAGATTCTCAATAAATTCCACCAATTACCTGAAACAGAAGTACCTGCTTATATTTTTTATATTTTTATATAAGAAAAATATAAAAACATAGTTTATTGTACATAAATTGATTAAATTTAAGAAATATTAATGAGTTTTCTATTTACTAAACTCATTTCAAAGAACATTGAAATTAGTTCTTTGAAAATAATTATTCAGATGGGATATATATCATGAAAAGACATGTGATATACTAAATAGTTCCTATTAATATTAAGAAAATATAATCCTAGTTTTTAGTCCTAGAAAGAACATTCTTGATAGGATGAAAGCCTAAAAATATAACAAAAATATTTGGTTTTAACCAAAATTGCATATACAACCTGCCTCAAAGTGTAAAAATTGTAAATATGGAATTTGATAAATTGAGGACTCATAAGCTTAGAAGGTAGAAAATTGAAAGTTTTGGTTGGAAAGATGAAAATTTGAGTAGTTGAAAACTGAAACAAAGCGCCTTCTCATAAAAAAGAAAGGAAAAATAAATATATATATATATATATATATATATATATATATATATATATATATATATATATATATATATATATATATAATATATATATATATATAATTTTCTCTATAATATATATATATATATATATATATATATAATAAGTGATTGAAATAAAAGTTTATAACTTTGGACTATAAAATCTTTTCATTAAATTTTTATCATCTATCAGACAGAAGACTAAGTTGAATTTTGGCCACTTTCATCTGAAAACTTTTGGAAGATAAGATAGAAAGTTCTAACAGCTTAATAAAAGAAAAAATTTCCATAATGTAACCAGGAAATTTGAAAAGATACCATCGATTAGAGATTCTTCATCAGAACCTCATGACTAATCTTAGCAAGGTCCGAACATGAAGAAAGATTAAAACATCAAGATTGTAACTTCAAAAAGTTACAAAGAAGAAACGAAGCAACATCAGGTCTTTGGCTTGAAGAGAATGAACCAACATCAGGATTTATATGAACATCAGGATTTATATGAAATTGTGTTAGAAGACACCATGAAGCTGGAATTATACTAATTAACTCCGAGAACATTAATTAGTATGTTGTAAATAATTAATATGTTGTAAATAAATATTTCAACAGTTTCATACTTTAATATCCTTTAGATTTAAGTTTTTTTATTTGTTTGTTTACAGAATATAAAAAACTTTACACATTTTACATTCTTTTTACTTTTTAGATTTAAGTTATATTACAGAAAACTTTTTTTTTTGTGTATACTTAACATTTTTTTTTTTTATTATTCGATAAAGCGTTTAATATTATTTTTTTTTTGCCCCCAGGGTCCAATTATTATTTAAATAAAAAACTAAATAAAAATCGAAAAACTTTTTTTTTTTTTATTTTTGGAACTTTATTTCATGTATTTATTATTTATTTTTATTTAAAGAAAATCTATAAAAAACTAAAAATTTAGTTAGTAATTTTTGTTTTGTTTAATAATAAAATATAATAGACACATTCAGAATTATTTTTAATTTAGTTAGTAATTTTTGTTTTGTTTAATAATAAAATATAATAGAATAATAGACACATTCAGAATTATTTTTAATTATAAAGTTACTATTAATCAGAATTACTTTTAAGTTCATGTTAACTATAACTTTGGTTATATTTTATTTTAATATTAGAATTTTTATTTTTTCATTACTCAGAATTTACTTTAATTCATTTTAATGTTGTTTAACATTTGTTTATTAAGAATTAGCCTTATGCTATATAATCAGAATGTTTATTAATAGTAAGAATATTTTATTTTAATTTTAATATAATCAGAAATCTTTTAATTAAAATTTATTTTTAATTTTTAAGCTTTAATTATTATTTTATTCATTATATATATAAAAATTAACTTTTTAACTAAAGTTCTAAAGAAAACACTAAGTACCTCAGATATTAGTCTAAGCATTTTTACTTTTTGAAAACATAAAAGTATTAATGGACTTTTAATTTAAAAAATCAGAAACGTTTTTTTTTAATTTTAAATAAGACTAATTTTAACAATTGCTGAAATTAACGTTTAATTAAAACATAATCTTATAACTTCATAAATTTAATTATAATCTACCCAATAACCCTAACCCGAAAAACTTTTTAATCATTTTAACGTAATAGACGGCGACCATTAAATAAAATACTTTTATATAACGTTAAAATGATCCAAATCAGATTATAATTTAATTTTCTTTGTAAAACTTTTACATAACCCACCGACCGATAAACATTGCTTTACAAAAACCCATTCTTTGAACGTTGGCTTGTTTGATTATTAAATATGGGGACGCCTGTAATTATTGTCGTACCGTCCAACAAATAAAAGAACAATGGATTACACTTTACATTTTTCTCATTACATGTACCAATTACAAACATTGCTTTGCTTGCTTTTTAATATGTTTATAATGTTTCTACATATTAATGCTTTCACAAAGTGCTTGCTTATTAATATTTTCTCAAATTACTTTGTGTATAATTTCCAAATGTATTCTTGTTACGTTATTTGTTCATGTTTAACCTTAAGCATTTTAGTAATTTTTTTTTATATAAATGTGTCTTCGTGTAACTTTGTTAACCTAGTACTGTGAACCTTGTCATCCTACATTGTGATGTAAATTTTTTCTTTTACTAACATTTCATGAAATCGATCCAGAAGACCAATAGATTTAATTAATAACTTTAACTCCATTTTTTTTAATTAAAGAATGAATTTATTGATTAATTTATATTGAGTTTATCTAATCAGATTAAAATTTGATTCAAATTTTAAAGTAGCTTTAACTTCAACTAACATAAATTCTCAATGATTAAAATTTATTCTAGTTTTGAAGATTTTGAATTAAGATGTTTAAGTGCAGTTTAATTTAGTCAATTCCTTGGAGCAGGGGATAATGTTGCAATATCAGTATTGACATAAAAAAGACTTAAATTTTATTTGAGTCTATTAAGCACTTAAAAATCTTAGATTGTTTTGGCTTCTGACTCGAATTGGCACCACAGTATCATAACATTTCTTAACTTATTTATAAATTGGAAATCTTTTTACTGCTTTAAATTCAAACTTTGCCGCTTTATGATCTATAAAACAAATATCGATGCTTTTTCGCAAGACCCCCGAAAGACCCCTATGAGAACCCTTAGGAGAACCCCGCATTTGAAATCCAAAGGAATGATTCATCTGCCATCCCCTAAGAAGCCCCTCTTTTAGATACTCCCCTAAAAAGACAGAGAGAGAGACAGGGAGAAGACAGAGAAAGACAGAAAGAGACAGAGAGAAGTGGAGGGAGAAAGATTGGGAGATGGAGGTATTAGGATGTTTTATAAGAGCATTACCACCTTAGATCACAACTAGTCGGGACCGAGGAAACTTTGAGATAACAAGTTTTTAAACTTAGGAAATCAGTTAGCAGTTCGATATTAGATCAGGGAGGGTTGGAAAAAAACTTAGAGTCCCAACTAAAATTTAGATAGAGCAGTGTCTTTTAAAATAATGGGGAATTATATCTTTATAAATAAAAGCCGAAAATTTATTAATATACATTGAGTATATAAATATATGTATAATAAAATTATAGATATATGGTTATATGTCAATGTATATTATTATTAATTTTTTTTTTATTTTTTTATAATTATTAACAATAATATAAAAAACAGGAAACAAATTAATTACAGCCAAAAAAATGTAGAGATAGGCTGTTGGAGAGTCTGGTCAAGGAGCAGAGGTAATTACCAATAACATTTATTGTATAACTAACTTTAATTAACCAAGTCATTAATAATTTTTATCTAATTATAATTTATAATAATAATTGTTATGGTTACTGATGGCAATGGCAAGTGTTGTTCTGTTTTAAATAATGTAATATAATAATAACAATGCAACTATTGACAGTGGCATCAGTAATAATAATAATAATAATAATAATAATAATAATAATAATAATAATAATAATAATAATAATAATAATAATAATAATAATAATAATAATAATAATAATAATAATAATAATAATAAATTGAATTATTAAAAACTCTGTTAGATTCCTTGAATAAATTATACCCCTTTAATAATTAATGATAAATAAAAAATGTAATTATAATTTTTATATAATTATTTATAATTTGATATAATATAATTTTGTGAATATATTTGAATATATAAATATATATATATATATATATATATATATATATATATATATATATATATATATATATATATATATATATATATATATATATATATATATATATATATATTTTGCCTAAAAATGATAGTAATGTAAGATCCATTTTTTAAAGTAAAAATATGATAATTAAAGAAATATTTTACTGGTAATTAATAATCATATTGTAATCAATGTTTTTATCTTGATAAAAATATAGATTATAATATTCTTGTAAAACTTTAAATATTTAAAAATGTAATACTAATTAAATTTTAATCAAGATATTAAATTTAGTAAACTTATTATTTTAAAGATCAGTTGATTTATATTATGTTTCTTTGTTCTGATTATTACAGGTTTTCTAGCTATGGTTTTTTTATCTATGTTTATTTTGTTTATGTTGACTTTTGGATTTATGGATTTGTTGAAATCTGCGTGTCATTCAATTCAAACAAAAGGTGATTTCTGACTGGGACAGCCCAAGAGGACCAAAATCACCACATATATATATATATATATATATATATATATATATATATATATATATATATATATATATATATATATATATATATATAGTATATATATATATATATATATATATATACATATATATATATATATATATATATATATATATATATATATATTTGGCATCTCAAACCGACCTTAAATGAAAATCTAAATTTTAACAGCCTTTTAATACTGAAGTGAGATTTTGTTTAAATCAAGAACTCTTTACTGCATAATATTGAAATCATTAATTTATCTGTATGATTTATTTATTTTAACTTTATATTATTTTAATTATTATTAATTTTATTTAATATTTTTGTTTGAAATTTTATCATTATATTGTAAGCCTTGAAAATGGAAAAGTATTCTCACCCGAAACTAGTCGGCTAAAACAAATGTATACACACACGCGTTTTGTTTAAGTAATAGTTTAAGCTATTATATATATATATATATATATATATATATATATATATATATATATATATATATATATATATATATATATATATATATATATATATATATATATATATATATATATATAATATAACATAATATAATAGATTATGTTCCAACGTACGTTTTCTTTCGCACACGAATGTTCGTACGATGTTAAAGAAGAACATATAATGAGAAGGTAAAAAATTAACTGCCTTCTCTGGGATTAAATGAACCACCGCATGTTGCGCGTGAGGACAATATACCCGGTGCTATATGATTGAGCCATCCTCCAACCCATAAAAAGTTGGATTCAAGAACAATTATAAGGCAACCGAGTTCCCGTCAAGGCGACATCACCAGGTGTCCAGCCTGTCCTATCTCTCGTTCTTTATATTTTTAGATGTTAAATATTGCATATGTCCTTATATAAGATGTTAAGAAAGAACATATAATGAGAAGGTAAAGAATTAACCCTTCTCTGGGATTGAGCCACCGCATGTTGCGCGTGAGGATAATGCCCGGTGCTATATGATTGAGCCATCCTCCAACCCGAAAAAGTGGATTTAAGAACTGTTAAAATGCAACCGAGTTCCGTCAAGGGCGACATCACCAGGTGTCTAGCCTGTCCTATCTCTCGTTCTTTATAGTTTTAGATGTAAATATTGTATAATAATCGCAATTATATAAGATGTGAAGAACATATAATGAGAAGGTAAAAAATTAAACTACCTTCTCTGGGATTGAACCACGCATGTTGCGCGTGAGGACAATATGCCAGGTGCTATATGATTGAGCCATCCTCCAACCCATAAAAAGTTGGATTCAAGAACAATTATAAAGCAACCGAGTTCCCGTCAAGGTGACATCACCAGGTGTCCAGCCTGTCCTATCTCTCGTTCTTTATATTTTTAGATGTTAAATATTGCATAATAAACGCAGTTATATAAGATGTTAAAGAAAGAACATATAATGAGAAGGTAAAGAATTAACTGCCTTCTCTGGGATTGAACCACCGCATGTTGCGCGTGGCCACTAAACTCTTTCACAGAAAAATATATATGAATGCATAAATTTATATGAAGAAAGAATAAAAAGAGGGATCTTTCAAAGATAGTTGATTTTAAAATTTTTTACTATAAAAACTTTACAACTATTTATAGGGGTTTTATTTAATCATAAAAAAAGATATACTAAAAATATATAGGGAAAGAAGTCCTCTTTTGAGTAGCTGATGTTCTTTCCTCTTCTGTGAAACTATTACCAATTGTACTATCCAGTTTGGAACCAATGAACCATCTGAAATGATGGGACTTTTTTAGGCTCCTATTTCTATTATTATTATTATTATTATTATTATTATTATTATTATTATTATTATTATTATTATTATTATTATTATTATTATTATTATTATTATTATTAAAATCTAAAACTTGACTCTTAAATCCTTTTTTGAACTTAGATAGTAAACTTTTAGGCAATTAGTTATTAATAATAATTTAGGTAAGATTCTCTATTCTTTCATGCCATAATAAATATGGAGGGCAATAAAAACTAAATTACACCAACAGCTAAAATGAATTTAGTTTGAAATGCTTACCCTTTTTTAGAAAAGAAGATCCTCCAATTAATAAATCTCTCCTCATCTGGAGGTGAAAGGCCTCTTCAAATGATTTAGCTTATGGTGCTAACTTTTTCAGGTCTAGGTATGGTAGCCTAGGCCACTTATTGAATGATATGAAAAAAATAATAAAACTTTTTAGTTTGTTATTATTATTTTCTTTTTATTCTTTGGCCATTTGAAGTATTGTATTTGATTATTATTAAATCCTTTTTTTTTTATTATTATGCCAGTTGTGGCAGAACTAGAAACATAGTTCTAGCTCCAGAGAAATGTATTTTAGGTCTGCACCTTTTTCTCATTGCTCAATGTTGCAAGAGATTAGGGCTGGCTTTTTGCCATTCATCAAAAATCCAAAATCATAACAATAGAATCTCTGACGTCATGGCAAATTCCAAATACATTTTAGGGTGCATTCAAACCAAGCTAATGGTGTATTTTAGTTAATTTTTTTTTTTTTTTTTTAATTTATTTTTTTTTTAAAAAAGGATTCAAAAATCAAATTTCACACTTCAATATGGCCACTTGAATAAAAAAAAAATAATATATATATATATATAGTATATAAAGAAAATAAAATAATATACATTGTATAAGGTACATAATATACATTATACAATGTATATTTTTTAACACTGGGAGGAGGCCAAAATTAAATTCTAAATGAATTTAATTTTGAAAAGTATGCAAAGTAAATTTGATAACAAATTTTACTTTACATTGTTATTTCAAATGCATATCAATGTCTCTATTACAGAAGGACACAGACACCCATTTGAAAAGCATGCAAAGCAAACATGATAACAAATTCACTTTACATTGTTATTTCAAATGTAAATCAATGTCTCTATTACAGAAGGACACAGATACCCATTAGATACCCACTGCTGGAGATACTAAAGTTGCCCTTGATTTATGAGCTTTTTATGTAGCTCTCTACATTGAACTGCAGCTTTCCTTTTTACTCTACTGTCAGCATCATTGTTCTTATCATTAGGGGTGGAAACTGTTTCTGGCAGATTTTCATGAAATTTGGTATATTTTTTTATTAATAATATAATATCTGATGTGTGTCGGGTTATAATTTCTTGGTTAGGTTTTTTAATTTTTACAGAAACAGTTTCTCCTAAACTGTTATTTTCTATCTCTTGTACTGTTCCCATACTGTAAAAGTATGGTTTACAGAATTTTTCTTTAATGGCAACAACATCTCCAACTCCCAGTGAAGTGTGGTTTTTATTTTTATATTTATCTTGCTGGTTAGTGGCAAGATATTGTAAGTTTGCTAAGAATTCATCATAGTACAAATCATTCAAATTAGATTTCACTTTTCTGTATTTTTGAAAAGTCAAATATAACTGATCCTGATCAGGTTCACAAGGAGACCAATCAGGATCATCTGAATGATCTATACCATCATGAAATAAATGAGAAGAAACAACCAGAGCTGGAACCTCATATCCCTTCAGCAATATCTCCGGTGTTATTGCAAATGGGATATTTGGATCCACCTCAGGGTTTCTTAATATTGGCTTAAATGCTACCGGCCTTTTATTTATAAGCATGTTTGCTTCCCTAACTAATAAAGAAAACTCATCCTGCTCTAATATATTTTTTCCTATAGCACTATAGATTATATTTTTCACCTGTTTGACTAAAGATTCAACTAAACCTCCTAGAAAACTAGCTTTACCAGGGTATGGTGAAAACTCCAAAACTTTTATATTATGGAGAGTTAAATAATTTTTAACATCTACATCATCAATAAAATTT
>JABUQX010055301.1:0-27881 GCA_015478945.1 Trachelipus rathkii
ACAACTACTGCTAATTTATACATACTAACATATTACACCTATTCAAAAATCTCCTTCACGCACACAACACCACAAAATCAATCATACTTTTCACTTCGATAAACTCTTTCGGTACCCCATATGCACAACTTCTAGTATAAGGCACTGTTGGCGATACTACTTGTGACATTTAAAAATGTACTTTAGTATCTTCTAACATACTATCATCTAAACACACACACCACCCTCTCTCTCTCATATATAATCGCAACTCCTTCTCTCCCATTCTCATTTTCTCCAGACTCCTTACACCCAAAACCACCTGTTATAACTATCCTTTTTTGATCACACAACACACTATATTAGAGAACTACTAAAGTATATATTAATTCATATCTACTCTCTCATTGAGATATAACCTATTCACTTCTACATATACATCCTCGTGAGATATTTAATAATCTTACACATCAATACGATTACTCATCATTATCTGAGAGAGATTTTCAAAATAGAGGAGAGAACCAAGAATCACATATACTCAGAGCGTCTACATATTTCTATTTATTAAGGATTGTCTAAATAATCTAATAATATAATAATCTACTCACCTAAGAGTATCAGAATCTCATTAAAATTCCGTATAATCTGAGTACACAATATTCAAGGTCTTAGAAGCGGCGTTATTGGGTAATACTGTATAACATTGACAACCACTCTTTATATACATAAGGTCTTTTAAAAAAAAACAAAAAAAAAAAAACATTATTTCTTAATAAATTCAATATAACTATACAATTTATTCAATGCACGACAAATACACTTAAAAATCAAGAAATAATTAAAAAAAAACGTTTTTATAATAATTTCACAACAACTAACCATTCCCTATTCATATTACCGCTACAATAAACACTGTGCATAGTTATTCTCACGAATAATCACAACAGCCCTTTTGGCAGCAATTCTTATCGCGAGAGAATACTTATCCTATTCAAACCACGCCTTGTATCACCCCAATTCACACTCTTTCAATTTCGAAACTGTATTTAATTTCTCAGGGGGAAAACATAAAATCCCAATCGATTTATAAATATTATAATGACAAAAATACATTATTAGTATTGAAATGCGTGCACTCACTACGAAATTAATGTCAGTTCCATCCAGTGTCCATACTGCGTCTTATCGCGCCAAAAGTATAAATCGGCAAGAATTTTTTTTAAGACAACCGTCCATCGTCATCGACAAATTTCGCCGATTATTTTGCCAATTAAAATAAACAACAATATATTAAGAAATTTTTTGAATAATATTAAAACTCAATTATATATATATTATAATAATATAATATTATACTAATAATAACTAACTAATAAATGAATATATAATCAAATAATAAATAAATACATAATAATTACAAAGAAAACAATATATATATAAATATACCTTATATATATATATACTAAAACAAATACTGTCAAATATCTTATGTATATATCAATCCAGTAGTATCTCAAACGGAGAGGTACACAATATCATATACTACTATTTTTTATTATTATACTATAATATACTTTACCTATGCTAACTCTATAAATTCTATGAATATCTATTCTAACGTGAGTATTACTCACTATATAATCTCACATCTAGTAACAAATAATAATAACTAATATACTGGAGACAACATGTATTTATACCGTTATAACACTATAGGAAAGATATCTCCATAATCTCATAATAGAAATAGCACCAAGTAGCCGTATATCTGAGTGAGCGTAGTAGTAGGTACCTTATTTATGGGACCCGCCGTAACATTGTGCTTATGGTATATCGCACATTCCAGTGCTCTAATGGTTCGCTTTCTGTTATGCCGTTTCACTATCCACTACTCACCATGTCAGCTCTCTAGTACTAGACAACTTACTCAACTATGACAATGAGTAAAATACCGCACACACAGGTAGAAGGGTATGCGTACTGTAAGCTTCTCTCTCTTCTATGACGAGAACGATCATTAGAGACTCGATCGCACTATGACCTATGAAGTTACTACACTTACGTAGGACGGGACAAAAAATAATATGACACACACTTAACGATATGTGAGTATGCCCTTGCTTGTATACAGTGAGGTAAAGGTCGACTGATAGAGGGGAACTGAGAGTGTAAGTGAGAGATAGGGGAAGTTTAGGTTGGCTAGTACTACCACGATAATAAATGTGAAAATATTAACTACCACCTATCTTTTTGCCAGGAATGCAATGCATGCCTCGGAGAGCATGGTCGTGTGATACAGAGCAGATAAAGACGGCACATTTCTCTAATCCTTCGGCGAAAATGGTTAGCAATAAAGCATATTCTGTTATTTGAACATACGATCAAAAAGAGGGTATATAAATGTTAGAGACAAATAGTAGATAGGAGAGGAGCGTGATGTGATTATAATTTTTTATTTAGGATGAAGGTGCAAATAAGTTTCCGAAGCTCTTCGCTGTAGAACTAAACAGAGTGAACATGAAGAGCAGTGATTAATGTATGGGTAGTATGTGTAATAGTCTTGATTGTGATGTGCTCACACATTTTGGGAGAAGTGTAATGAGAAGTGGGTGGATTAGAAGGATTTGCATATCTGATGATATGTGAGTTGTGGTAGAGAGCTTTGGTAGATTTTGTTGGTGTGAGTTCTAGAATGAATTATGTGAAATGTTCAAAGGTTATATTTATATGTTTAATGTGATGGCTGACTTTGGTGTTTACTCGCAAGATATTATCGATTAAAATATCTGAGAGGGTAATATCGTTTGAAAAGAGTTTATCGAATTTATCTGGGATAATCTGAATGATGGTTTTTGGATGGGGGGTAATAGAGATTCAGTTTTCATTTGCCAACATTATTTTAGCACATTTATCAACAGGATATTTTAATCATCGTTTTTACAGTTTTGTCACCATATACCTACTCAAAGACGGTAAGAAACAATATCTAAGGAGTGTGGGTGTATTACTAAAAATCAGTGCCATGTACTTTGAAATCATGCACCAATGAGCTGCTATATGAAGACGAGACGCAAGGCTTATTGAAGGCTTGAGGAGATTAAATTCAGTATAGGAAATACAGAGATATTCGAAGAAGAGAATCACCAACCAACATGAGGGTGTGGGGGAAAGTAGGTTTTAAGTCACCACATTAAAGTAAACTAAGCCTTGGGATTTGTATTAACACTAATGTCAACACATATCTCGTACGCAAGATGATACAGCACCTAATTAGGGTGCTCTAACTGAAGTGCGCTCAGTAAAGGATGCTCGGTTCAATTGTCCAAGTATATAAGTTTCCTCGGAGGCACTTGCTATATTGCTGCGGCTATTACCTTAATAATTGGACAAAGAGAATCTAAAAGCACAACATCTGCAGCCTACAATAAAGATAGAGGGTACAAAGTGAACTGAAGAAGTTAATCACAGTAAACATTTATTAAGCACTTAATCTTTGTACTCCAGTATGATCGATACCATAATATCTAGTCTCAAAAGACGTGAATTGAAACCAGAGTACCTATACTTCACTAACTCACAGATATGAGAGCAGTACTCTATACATGGCCGGATTAAGACCTTTGTATAGCGTAGCAACTGAAGATAATATAGGAGGAATAGTCTCAACAGTCTAAATCAATAAATACATTCACCAGTGAGTTTTATTAGAATGCCAAATGTGAGTTCCCATATTATAATTGCAAATCGTGTATATGATATATTGAGGTTTTACCAAGAACATTTATTTTATTATTTATTGTTCAATAGTTTAAATGTCCATTCAATATTGAAAATATAGTAATTACATATCTCAATCGTGCTTAGTAGAAAGAGAAGGTAAGTTTTTTAATTTTCATTGCGAAGTGATAATGGAAATTTTATATTAAATAAAGTTGTGGATTTATATTATAAAGATTATGATATATATCAATATTTATATTTATCTATACTCATTATACAGCGTGAAGAGTAAAAATCGGAAAGTATTAAATGAGAGCGATAGATGGCAATCAAAATAGTAAACGGGAGTTGAAATGTTATTATGAGTTTAAATGAGAAGTAGATAGGAGTTCGGAGTCCATCGTGAAATATATCACGAGTATGGTAATTAGATTAGAGGTGTAGCTCAAGGTAGAAATAGAAATCATCTAATGAAAGTAGGAATAAAGTAGGAAGATATAGACAGTAAACCTAAATTAGTAGGAATAAACGGCTATAATCATATTTAGGTACATCGAAAAAGAGAAATCGTTCTTCATGTTGAAGGATAAGCTCACCATAGCTGAAGCCACCGGTGGTTTTTATGTTTAAGAGAGCTAGATATAAGATCATTAGCACGTAGAGAAGGAGGAACCCGATAAGGAATGGGTAGGCTTTGGAGAGACAGTATAGGGACGTATTATATACGTTACGCACTGATCACTGTGCCATTAATATGTCTAACTGGTTCAATAATGCACTCATATGGATAAATGTACTTATTATGCGCCACACCCCAAGTGTACTCTCCGTATTGTACCTAAGTAAGCGAAAAATCCATAAATTCGCTTTTAGATGAATGTATATGCATAGACTTTCGTGCAAGCGAAGAGTCCGTACTGGCGATCGGAAGTGAGTTTTTTTCAGATGATCTAAGAAGTGACGTTGAGATAGAGGTAGTATTTTCAAAGTGATCATTAGATATAGATATAATAGCTAAAGTGGAGAGCTATAATGCGCTCACGATAGGTTAGAAGGATTCAAGATAGTGCGAGTCTATCTCATTTTTTTAGTGAATCGGTTGTAGACTCATATGATGTAGAGTAGTTTCCTAACACTGAATAAGGATGGATAGATGCTAGTTAATTTAGGAGAATCAATAGTACAAATATTAGATTATAAGTAGTAGGGGCCTGAGATAGATAATAAGCCTTTTTCTAGTTAGGAATAGTCAACAACATCAATAATCAGATTCGAATAAGAAGTGATGATAAAGGTCAGATCTATACAGAGTCTCGCTAGAGATGAAAGATTTGTCATTAGGATATAGAACCTAAGGATGAGTTAGCTGCAAAATTTTTCTCCATTATTTATGTAACTTAACCTACATACCAGACTTTGCCTCGTACTAAAGAGTTATACTCACTGTCAACGATTGTCTTGCTGAATGAAAATTAGCTAGAAGTGTAATATAAGTAAATAAGAGAATTAATATATACTCATCATACTCAACGCTACGATATAGGGTACATACTATGTTCTATACTTGAATGACCAGAGAATAAGCACGCATATCGAATACCACATGTAGAGAGGAAAGAAGATATTAAGTTTCTCATGAATGTGTAATTAGATATGTGTGATACAATATTACTGAAAAAATTTAGCTGAAGCAGGATAGGGGAGACTGCTCAGGTTATACCATCAAACATCAGTGATTAACAGCTCCCCTCTCTTAACCTTATTCAAATCTTGTATATATTATCTATATATCCATCATATCTATTACTTATAAAGGTAGCCAATTTGCTAATCATCATTAATAGACTCACACAAGTAGTAATTCACCTCTAACAATTGTAAGTCCTTACTTGTCTCATATATTTATAACAATATATGTATGAGTGAAATATGAATAATAAACAGCACTAATAAAGAGATAATAAGTTACAGACCACAAAAAACATGTCTCCTCATTTCCTCAATTTAAAAAATAATCACTTTCATCTCTTTTGATTAATATTATTAATTAAATTATTTTTATAATAATTCTATATAAATTAATCATTATTGTAGTATATTTATTATATATATTACTAATATAATATATTATAATTATACGTTGATGATAATATTTATTTATATATTATATTAATTACCATTAATTAATTTTATTTCAGTTTATCCACTCATAGATTTAAATCTATATAATATATATTAAATTATTTAATATATTGATATTAATTCTAATTATGACTTCAGTACCAATATGTTGTGAGATCTTCGTAATTCGTTATCTATTGCTAACTTGACAATTATTATATTATTATTAATTAATTATTTGATTATTAACTTATTATTATAATCTCCCTACTTTATTATTATTATGAGACTTAAAGAATCAAAAATTTGTGATATATCGCATAAAGATATAAAATTTTCGTTAACCTCCCTACCCCATCCTGCTCTTATACAGACTTATATATATCACAATCATTACCTATCACCATCAATTACTGATAAGATAGTATAAAACTATTATTACACATTTATTTTCATTATATGATATTATATATAATATAAAAAAAATAATAAAAATAAAAAATATATACCTATAAGTATAAATACTAGCTATTTCATAAAGCCTAACTAATATATATTAGATTAAATATTATAAAAATAATTAAGATTAGCTAAATATTATATAAAGAGGAGAGAGGAAGAAATTTAAAATAGTTTTTATATTCAATTTCGTCATCGGTCATCGGTCATCGTCATAGTCAAAATTTGCTCTAATCGTCATCGTCATAGTCATTCTATTACTAAAATAATTTCATTACATTTTCTTTCTAATTTCAGTGTGACCTTAAATATATATCAGATATATATAAAATTAAATAAAAATAATTGATTATCCTAATTAATTAAATTTAATTTCTTAATTATGTGGTGAGTTGTTATATTTGTTTTTATTTTTTTTAGTTCGTCTTACAATAGATAATATAATTAATAAAACAAAATATTTCATACATAATAATTATTTATTAATTATTATTTATATCTTCCTACCCATAAATAAGCCGTATTTTGGTACAATATATCACCAAAAAATAATAATTATTTTTTATTTTCACCCACAACTTGAGCAAGTATAATATAAGGCAAACAACATATAGAGAGTGCACAATTGAATCGAAACTTGTAATTTTAGAAGCAAAAGAATTTGCTGACTTTATGGGCAATAGCCTCATACTAGATAAATATATATATGAAAATATAATGCAATAAAATTTAAAATTATTAAAATAATATAACATTGGATTATTAAAAATATGATTAGTAAATATACAATTTTATGAATATATTTATGTAGTTTCTTAAAAATTATTTTATAAATCATTATATATAGAGTATAAAAGTTAAAATAAATTATTATACGTTAATTAAATAGTATAATAAAATGAGTAACCTTAATCATTAGATATAAATTATGCAATATAATAATATATTAACAGTTATATAATTATATAATTATATTAAATAATTTATTTATTTATAATTAATAATATATATATGGATATTATTATTATAGATGCCTAACTCTATAATTAGTAAATACTCAGCATCCTCCTTTACTCTAAATGAGGCGTCTATCATACTAAATTCATACCATAATACTATAATAATCTGAAATATATTTTAATCGTATATCTTTAAATTGCATGACCTGTATAACACATCCCAAATGATAATGATATATCTGAATAATAAATTTAAATCTTCGATATTATATGATAAAAATAATCAAATATCAAAGTTTATTGACGATGATGATCGCATGAAATAACGACGAATAAGAATGAATCCCAGCCTGAAAAATAGCCATACTGCGTGAATATATTATAATCCTAAGGTAGAGGAACTACTAAAGGCGTAATGTAAATATATAGAAAAAAGAAAAGCAGACAAAAAGAGAGACAACTGGTGAAAACTAACAGGACCATGTAAACAAACAGAAACTAATTCGGCTCGAATCTAACAAAGTTCTCACACCCTTTATAGCTGCTGCAACACTTGACAGAAAGAGAAAATCAAAAGAATGATCAAATGGCAAACAAATATTAATTAATTATTGGTAGATTTGAAACGTAATAGGACTTTGCATCCAACTTAATAAATATCATACCCACCATATTCTAGGACTTTAACTTTCGACATAACACTTAGAACTATTTCAAATACTCCATAACGAGAATAGAGACAAACAGGAAAAAAAAAGAGTTGTTGATGAAATAACAAGAAAGAGAGAGAGAGCAGAGATGAGAAGAGAGTAGAGAGAGAGAGAGAGAGAGAGAGAGAGAGAGAGAGAGAGAGAGAGAAGAGCAGGAGAGAGAGAAGAGATGAGAAGAGAAGAGAGAGATGAAGGGAGAGAGAGAGAGAGATCATGATGATTATAAAAGTACCAATAATAGGTTGGAACTTTGTCGTCACAACTTGATTGATGTATTTCAACGGATTAAATTTTTTAGTATAGCAGAGAATCTATTTTCTGCGATTGCATGACATAAATATAAGTAACAAATGGAAAGTTCAATGGAATTTAATTCTTTGTAAAGCAAGAATCGGTTTAAAAAGTAATATTTATAGTTTTGAGAGAATAGCTTTGTTATGAAATTCAGTCCAGTTCGAGGACCATGCAGCCCTATATAGTAATGCCAACTTTCTCCTCAAAAGATTGTTACACTACTTAAATTCTTCTCAAGAGTAAATACAGATTGAACGGTCGAGAAAACACTAGGGGAACGCTAATTTGGTCAGCACAAGAGACCCTAGCAGCTATAATAATAGACAATACCTCCATCTTTTATTAAACTATGCATCACAAGCCTGGACACGAACCAAAGTATTATCACAGACCTATGAGCAAAATCTTTAAGCTAAAGCCGCTAACGTCATATAGAACAAGCTTGCTTCAAGATTAAATAAACAGTAAGACACTCTTCAATCACATACATCCACCACTGCTAACCGAAGCAAAAACCTTCCTTTATAATAAGGCAATCCCCACACATAGACATTCACCATTGTAAGTCTTTTTGCGGAGCGAAGACCGTAAACTATTTAAGAACACTAAAAAACTATTGTAGGTTTAGTCAGACGCTACATGATAAACTCCGAAATGATCAATAAGCATTCAAGCACTCACTTGATATAAAAAGAAGAAGACATTAAAATCAAAGAATAAAGAAAACGAGAGATACAATAATTAAGCATATAAAAGGACGTAAAAATAAATCAAAATTTTCTACATATACCCTCTCTTTATATATATAAAATTTACATTAATGAGAATAGGAAAAATATCAGAGAATAGAAAAGTAAATATTTTTTAAAATCGGAAAAATAGGCAAATAAGATATATGGATTATTTCTAACGAAAATGTAAAACTCATCCGTTACCTGTTATATTTTAGCTTGATTACATAAAAAATGCCGGAAGCAGTTTTCTTCTAATCTTTTTCATATATAATGACATGAGTTATATATATATAAATATGATATTAGTTATCAATTTATATTAATATATATTATTTATTATTATATTATATTCTATATTATATATTATCATTATATTAAGTTAAATATAATATATATATTATATATATTATGTTTTAAATATAATATTATATATAGAGTATAATAATATATATATATATATAAATATAGCTTCATCTTAAAGCTGCTGAAATTTTTCTTCATTATATACTCAGGTGAATATAGATATTGAATATATTATATTATATATATTATATATTAATATATATTAATAATATAGTTAATATATATATATGCTATATTATATATATATAAGTATAATTATATATACATATATTATATAGATATATTATAGTATAAGTATAAATATATATATATATTATATATATTTATATTATAATATTATATATTATTTATAATATATATATATTTTAATATATATATATATATAATGATATATATATAATATATATATATATATTTATTCATATATATATATATTATATAATAGTATATTTATATAATCCAAATATATATATATATTTATGATATATATATATATTAGGATATAGTATATATAATATATATAAATATATATATATTTATATATATAAATATAAAATAATAAATAGTAATATTTATCACATATAATTATATATATATATATATTATAAATAATTACATACAAATTCGGAGGTGGTAAATAAAAAAGCCACTACTAAGAATAAATTGAACGAAGTGTGAACAGAGATAGGGAAAGATACCAGAAACTTATAAGAAAGAAAAATCACAAGAAAAAAAATAAAACAAGAAAAAAAAGAATTATTGTCATTTTTCAGACCTCTCAGAACTCCTTTCAACACAGATATAGACTCAATAGACCGCTAATACGGGAGATATTCCAATCATGTTGAATATCAATGGTCGTGTCAAGAAAAGCAACGCGCACTTATCGTCCTTCAATGGGGGACATAGTTTCCATGCGGCTTGGTCTCAGAAAGGACCCCTCCCCTTAACGAGCCAAATAAAACTATTATTCACCAATTCAATTATCGAATCTTATGTTAGTTCTCCAATATAGCTTTGGCAAGAAACGCTCTATCGTTTAATTTCTTTCTCTTCTCCTTAGCCCTTGATCGTTTACTTTTAGTTTTTTAGGTCGATCTTTTGTTGGTAAGGTTAATATATCGAAAGCTTCCGAAAGAGTCTACCACAAAGCTTTGAATAATGACTTATAAACCTTTCATTAATAACTTCTTCTTTTCGGCATATATTTTACGGTCTCGCTAACCTCGCTTTGATTTCAATTCCAGTCGGTCAATAGTTGCATTTGTACAAGGCCACAGTTCAATCTTAAATTCTATTAATAATTGTGTTCAAAATGTGTTTGTCATAAAGGTAACTATTTTTTTTACTTTTTTCATTTCTCTCTGCTTTTTTTCTTCACCACCGGCCACTCCTATTCCAAAATATTCAGGCTTCATAACTATTTTGATTTTGAAAGACGTCGCAGTCAAGGAATAGTACTGATTCTATAATAGTGGAATTGGCACAGCCAACCATTAAGCTTTAGCGAATTTCTAGCTGGCATTGTGAAATCATTTTTTATTAAAATCCCTCAAAACCTAAGATTTTTCAACAATATACTCGAAACAATCTTCAGCACAGCTACATCATCTTCAATTCAAACCTTCTCTTGATCTTAATATTCTTTACTTTTTCTTCACTCTCTTGATATTTATTAGAAGGATTACATTTTCTCTCTCTCTTCTCTCTATCACTATCATCTAAATCATTGTGTATATTTTATTGTCATTGATTTATTTATCATGCATGCACTTTAAAATACAGTAGGAAAATTATATCGTCGTGAATGATAAATATATAAAATATGGTAGGTTATGCACATTAAATTATTTTATATTAATATTTATTAGAGTGATTAATAATAAATAGGTAATTTTACATTAAAATTAAATAAAATTAATAAATAAATAAAATTACTTATAATTATAAAAGCATGTAGTTTAAAGCTAGTAACTTTTTGTGTATTGCTAAGATATTCTCAGATGTCGGTTGCAATCATGTATGATTTCTACTCTTAAATATCGTCCTCCAAGAAAGATACTTAAATATAAGTGTGATAATCAACTGTTTTATTTAGATTTTGCGAGAAATTCCTGTTAATAAAAAAAATTATTTTATTCTTCACTTAAATTTTTATTTTTTTAATCTAGGTATGGTGTGTTGAGGTGAAGGTAAAGATAAGGGTTATATATATGAGTGTCTATTAGGGTAGTCGAATAACTCTACGTGCCTCAAGAATTGATGATTTCTTCAAATTACACAAATCTTGCTACATATATTTCATCAGGGATCAATAAAAGAAGACTTATTTCAATCCAATTTTTTAAACTGTGGATAACTGTCAATTAGCAACAGGTTCCAATAAAGCCAATCAAAAAGAATCGTAAAAGAAATTTCTGAAATAGTAGAAAGTGTTTCATTAATATATATTAATGTATATAAATAAATAATTTTATAATTATCTTAATTACTAAATTTATGTAACTTTATATTAATTCAAATGTTTAATAAATTATGTTCATAAGAATATTAAAGGTGATAAGATAAAATCTTGGAGTGATTTAGGGAATGTTAAATTATATAATTTTTATAATAAATTGTAGTATATATATCATAATTTTATAGTGTCACCAGTGCTAAAATGTCAGTCTTAATAATTTTTATTAGTCCTAATAAGGAAAACTTAACGTAATTGGAGTAATATCTTTATCGAAAAAGACGTATAATATTCAGTTTTTTGACTAAGATTTTTTAATTAAGTCATCCGAAGTTTTTTGTTCAATTTTGAATTAATTGCGTTCACTCTGTGTATCCACTGTGTTAAAAGATACTCTTTATCTAAGTTGAAGTCAACATAATTCTTTCTTGAAATATAGTGATTTATTATATACGCCTGTTGCAGTTTCATAAAACCTATATAGTTCTATAATAATATGATATTAAGTTTTTATACATAATTTTTGCCAGTATAGACTAAAATTTTTTCAAAGTGTGCTAGTAATGTAATATACAAGAAATCTCACAATAAATCTTTCAGTATCATTCTTTCAATAATAACATAGAAACTCTATCTGTTAAGTGATTGTTAATCAAGCTAGATTAGGTGAAATATTATTCATCTTTATTGTGGAAGTGTCCTCTATAATTAGTATGTAAGTGATCACTATATAATAATCATCATCTGTACTTGTAAGGAACTACTTACTATATTATAAAAGATTAAATTTACTTATATTAGTAATTAAATTATAAAATATGTCTACGTTCCTACTCACTCCAAAATTAAAATATAAAATCATTTATTTAATGTTGGAAAATAGTCTTTGCCCTTCCAGATGACTTTTATAGGTTTCATCGCAATAAGTGGAATGCTAGTGTTCAATACTCCTTTAATCATATATGTGATTAAAGTGTATAAATAATATCGTTTATCATAATATATATTTTATTTTTATTCTCATCTAGTAAACTATTTGAAACTCATAAGACCGAGTGTTATATAGTTTAATACTTCAGTTTGTATATATAATATGTAAATGAATAAAATTTATATTATTTATATATTTATCAACATTTTACCAATTTCAAGTTCACATCCTATTTCCAAATAATATCAATTTATAAATACTAAAACTCCTGTGGCCTAACATTAAGGGAAAACTGCCCTAACCAAAAACCTTAATAATAAATTTATTTAATTCGGATCTTGCTAAAATAATATCTACCCTTTAATAACGTTCTTTATTTAGCTTGTTTTATATTCGTATTTATTATTTATATATATATTATACTAATTCAACTTAATATCCGTATTTCATCATATTAAAATCAGTTTAACAACATATATAGTTAAGTTTTGCACTCTTTTGTGCATTTATACGTTTTATTGAAAGGTAGATTTTTATAAAAAGCTTTCTTTTTTAATAAAATTGTATTAAGCCATAGTTAATAATTCTTCCTTAGTAATTTAGTATCACATTTTACTGATTAAGCTGCTAAATGGTATTGTGTTCTGAACTGTGATCAGCTGGTCAGGTATTTAATTTTACCTCAAGCTAAAATTCTCATATCTTAGGGCCAGTATTGGCAGTTGCCAACTTTCTGAGCAATATACCTACATAAATAATATTGAAGATTTGAGAAATAATAAATAATTAATAAATCACTATATATAATTAATATAATGAATAATATATAATAATAATAATAATAATAATAATACTGAACATTACAATTGCTAAAATAAATAATATTCAAACTTATATAATAATAATAAATAATCAATTCCTAATTATATAATATAAGTGCCTATAAGCAATATAAATAGTAAACCACTAATTATATTCGTGACCTAATCGAATATTGATTAATTAGCTTTTAGTCCAATTTACATATACATAAAATAATGATCAGTAGATCACTATAGCCTAAGTATAGCTTTTGCCTTTTCTTCAAAATTACATGTTATTAAACTAAGGCCTCGGAAAACGATTATCTGAGACCAAATGAAATAACCTAATATGAAACTAATACTGCTATATATTATATTAAAAATTTAGATTTAGAAGAAAACTTTAAAATATGGGTAACTATTATAAAAGAAGCTGAGAGATAAGATTTAAAATAGTTAAATTTTAAGTAAGGAAGAATGGCGGAAGATTAATGAAAGCGTGAATTTAAAGTCAGTAGATGCGAGGTGAATATGAGGAGAGGAGTGAGACGTAGAACGAGAGAACTGATAAGAGTACAATAGAGAGAAGTAGTGACGTAGAGTGTAAAGAATATCGGCTCGAGTGAATGGCTACAATAAGAGTGGAAGAGCACGAGAGAGAGAGAATTGGAGAGAGAGTGATGAGTAAGAGTGTGTGTGAAGGAGAGATCGTAGTAGATGATAGATGAATGAGAGAGAGAGAGAGATGAGAGATAGAGAGAGATTGTAATAGAGATAGTATGAAGAGAGCGATGCAAAAGAGAAAGAGTGAGATGAGAGAGAGAGAGATTTTGGGAGGTATAGGTGATCAGTGTTAATTTTGATACATAAAGGAGTATGATTGTAGGTGAATCATAAGGATAAAGCAGCAGAGTCATGGTCTTTAATTGTAGTAAAAAATCCTCTAATCTATCCAACAAACCATTTTTCTTTACAAAGTTGGAGGATATTATGAAATCAAAGTAATATTACTCCATAATATAATATAATTCTACTCATATTATCTTAGGATTTCTTTCTCACCTTAGTCTAGTGCAATAACATAGGTGCATCATCTTATCATAAATTTATCAGAATGCAGGAAATAGTGAAGAACAGTTTCATTTACCATTCCGTCACGCTGAATAAAATTTGTTTTGTTAAAATCTATTTTTGGCATTGAAAATTTTGAAGGTGTCAAATTATTTGTTTGTTCAGGAGTTTATTTGTTTGCTTGATTCTGTTTGTCATGTGTCAATTTGTACTCCTTGCTTGTAGTTGTGATTGCTTGTTCGTGTGTGTTTGTCTATTTGTTCATATGTATTTGTTTGTTTGTTCGTGTGTATTTGTCTGATTGTCTTTCTATTTTTGCTTCCTTTCCTGTAAATCAATTTAACGTAAGTAATTTTGAAACTTCGGATCAGAGATCTTTATACGACTATATAAATCGTCTGCCTAATAGGCTATTAAGGAATGTGAAAGTGATACTTGGAGTAACAATGGAAGATTTGGATCAACAGATTGTTGATGAACGGACCTGGAGGTGAAACGGAAAAGTTCAGAATACAATGAAAAAGTGAATGTGATATAATAAAAGTGTGTAGTACTTTTGATATATCAGTGTCATAAATAATAGCAACATCATTTATCAGATGGTAAACAAATAATGAAAGAACGATTATGGATAAAATTTCACTAGAACTAAGGTGATAGTCACGTGTACTAAGAATCGGGAGCGTACAGAATTACAATAAATCCACCGGTAAGCAAGAGGACACAGAGGTGAACCTGGGTAAAAAGTATTGGGTACGAGTAACGAGAAAAAAGACATTCCATTTCCCCTGGTTACTACTCGCGCCTTTTAAGACATATTACCTCTTATCATATCATATTTTTTTATTACTTATTCTTATATTAATAGGATTCTTTATATATGTTGTATTTTTAATTATATTTATATCTCACTATTTGCTTCATTATTAGAAGACAGGTTGGTTGAAAATAACATGAACTTAGTACTAGTAAATGAATCATAGAATTTGATTTGGAAGGCTAAAAGGTGACTAGATGAGTAGTTGACTAATATTAGAGTTAAAATAGTATAGATGGTACAGATAATATAGAGAAGTAACTTACGGTGAAGTAATATTATAGATAATTATTATGAGGGTCATAGAATAAAGATATAGAGTAACATTTGGTGACATCTAAAGTATGTGCAAGTCTTACAGAAAAAAGTAAGGCATTTTTTACGCTCACACCATTGCAGCAAGTGAAATAATATCAGTTTCGTATCATTGAATATAAAGTAAGAATCAGACATAAACATAGATAAAGTTGGAAACTGCTTTTGAACAACAACTTTACCTTCTGTAAACTTGTTAAATTGTGAAATGCTAAAAAAAGAGAACTGTAAAGAAAGGAGTCAAGTAAACTATAGGAGTACAGGAGAGCACTATATGTGAGGAGTTTGGATATGAGGTTATTTGTCAAGATGTTGTATGTGAGAACGGAAGGTCCATCCTATCGGGGAGTGGAATACCCATGAGAACTAATAAAAGAGGGATAAGAGGAAATAAGAAGTTATTCTGAAATTGTTCAATATTCTAAGATTAATTGTGTAAGTGAAGTGAATGTCAAGTGATAAGTAATCAGCTAGGGTGTACAGTGAGAAAGTAATATTTACTCATCTAATCAGTTGTCGCGCTTACCCTGAATACATCTTCTATGCTGAATACATCTCTAAAATAATCGTGATCTCCTGTTTATCCTCAAAGTTTAAGTGTCAGAACGATTTTGTAGATTAAAACAGGAGATTTGCATATACTGAATGCCTGATATTAGAGGCGTTACTAAGCTGTTACTATTCTTTTTTCATATTTTGTAGTTGGTGGAATAAGGGTAGGGGGAGGTCTCGTGAGGGTCTTTTGGCAAGAGAGGCATGCAGCACCGGATATCTATACTCAAGCTGGTTTGAGTTTCGAGAGATAGACGAAATATGTATTAAGTCAGATTTGTGAACCCTCAGTATTTGTGTGGAGAGAACATGGGACGGCGCTAACTGGCATATTTCATTGAACAGAACATGTAGCCACTACGATAACGTCGAGTCTTTGATGTTGCAGGAGACTGCGAGTTAACAACTATTTGAGAGATATGTTTTTTATTTAATGTAAAAAGATGTTATGAGGAATATTATATCACAAACTCGAGCAATTTCTATACTTCTTCAAAATAGGTAGTGTAGCTATCTTCATATTAATTTTAAGATAAAAGTGAATTTGGTTAGATAGAAAAACTTGGATTTAGTTGCTACTTGGTGTGTAAGATTATATCTGTAGAGAGATCGAGCTTAATCACCGAAGAGAGAGATTTAACGTTGTTATTTGCAGCTGGAACACATATGAGGTTTATTCATTTAATTTTATTATATATACTTTTTTAATACGTATAATATATTTGAAAATTTATGTTCTTTATTATTTATTTATTTTATTACTTCACTTCATATATATATAAGATCTTAGTTTATAATTTTATTTAAAATATTCGTTTTTCTTTGTCAAAAAACATTTTATTAAATTTGATATTTATATTTATCTTTATTTATATATATCTATTAATAGTAAAGAGAAATTTTAAATAGTGATATATCTTTAGTCCCTTTATGTGAATATTTAATAAGGTATATCGTATTATGTGTTACTCTAAGTGTTAGTAGTATAGAATTTATCTTGTACACTCGGGTTTGGTGTTTGACAATAACAAAAATGGTTTTCCATCTTTTATAACTCGTTGTTCACATATCAAATGCATCACCGTCATTTGACACTGGTTCTCATTTTATTATGTTTTCTTATTCTCGCTTCAAAAACGCCGGTTTGTAAGATATGGTGTAACATAGATTCGACTGAAAAATTATAATGGTTTATTTTATACTTTTATATATATCTTAAAAAGAAAACATTTCTTTATGAAAGGAATAAAAATCCTGGTTATATTAATAAGCTTATATTTTCGAAATTTTAGTAGGACTCATCGTGTGTTTTCCTCAAATGAGACATATATGATTAGTGTTCATAGGGTCTGTTATTAAATGGTTTTACTCTATCTTTAATGAGCGCTCCATCAGGCCAAAAGATCAAGCTGGTCTTATTTATTTGTTTTTTCATCAAAATGTGAGTATTTTAGTTTAGTGTGTTAATATGTTATTTTAACACATAATATTAAATTTCCTTTTATATTTTTGATACAGATACTTTTGTCTCCCTGAGATAATCTTTCCTATTTTTATAGCTTATCATACATCGGATATTAGCTAGGTATTTCGTGTGTGTTCTAGGGGTGGTGCATTTTGTAAGCTGTTGTGATGTGCATTTAAAAAATGACAAATAATGTAAATATTACAATTCGCAAAATGTGATTCGTTCTTAATGGCTCATATTAAAAGGATAGGCGTAGGCGGATAGAATGTACATGGTTTAGGTATCAGACGCCTTAGGAAGTTGACGCGGGTAATTGACGCACATAGCGCTCCAATAATATCTCTGTCTGGCTGTCTCTCAGGTCTACATTTAACCTATTATATATATCTCTATCTCACTGCTCTCAATCTCTCTCTCTCTCTCATATTATAATTATCATATATTATATTAATTTATATTTTATATATATTATATTTATTAATATATAATTATATTACATATATAATATTATATTATATATTATTATATATAATTATATAATACTATATATATTTTATATTTATAAATTTCCTTTTAATGTTATATATAAATATATAAATATATATTTAATATACTATCTAATATAAATATATATATTATATATATATATAATATATATATATATACATCAAGGTTCCTGTTGATTCTAACATAGGAATAGATGTGAGGAACGGCTTCATCTCTCCTATATATCTTCTCTTCTCTCATCTCTCTCTATATATAATTTATATATAATATATATATTTAATATATTATATATTATTACTTAATATAATATTATAATATTATATATATATATATATATATAATTTAATATATAATATATAATTTAATTTATATTATATATATTTAATATATAATTATATTATATATATTTAATATATATTAAAATAATATATTAAAATATATATTAATATATATATATATATTTATATTAATTATATGTATAATATATTAATATATATTATTATATAATATTATATTAGTTATATCTATGATTAGGAAAATACAAATATGAATTGTTCACTGGGTTTATTCTTCCCACCTTTCTCTCTTTCATCAGTCTCTCTTTATCTATCTCTCTCTCTTCTCTAATCTCTCTCTCTTTCATATCTTTATATTTATATTATATTTATAATTATATATATATAATAATAATATATATTATATATATAGTATTATTCTTGATCTATATATATATATTGATATATCTCTATATGTTATTATACTCTCTCTCTTACTCTCTCACTCTCTAATTAATATATATATATATATAATTAATTATATTATATTAATATATATATATATATTATTAATATATTATATATTATATATATATATATAAATTAATATATATATATATTATTATATTATATTTAATATTATATTAAGTATTCTTATATATATATATATTAATATATATATATAATATAATATATATATAATATATATTAAAATATAATATATATATATATTAATATTATTTATCTTATATATATATATATAATCTTAATAGTATGGAGTAATTATGTTTACAATACAGGTTTTGGTGGGTATATAGCAGGATTCTCTCCTACTCTTACTTCGGTATAGCGGGAATTACTTATAGCGGAATTAAATTTGAGCCTGCAGGCTTCAGACACTGACGAGCGCAGGGATACTTCGCCGCGGCGGCAAGAAAACGCGGCGGCGGGAGCCGGGCTGGATATAAGTTGTGGAGGTCGACATGCGGGTGCCAGGATTAAGATCATAAAAAGGGACTAACCTAAAGACCCCGCATTCAAAATTAACGTGGGTTCAATTCAATGACTCCAATACGGCCGAAAAAATAGGCGAGGGTAAAATAGGGGGGATAACAAGTACTACGGCCGAAAAAGCTGCACGCATCTGGCGCAACAACTTCTTCGAGCCGTAGCCAAAAAGTTAGGGTTGCCAAAAAAGTTAGGGTTCTCAAAAAATTAGGGTTCTCTTAAAAAATTAGGGGTTCTCAAAAAATTAGGGTTCTCAAAATGTACGGAGGGTTGTTCGTGCAAACAACAATAAATTCATTTAGTGTGGTTCCAAAAATGACCATGGACAGATTCACATATTAATGTGGTTGGTCGAAAAAAGTTTAAGGTTGGGGAGGGAGGATGTGTATTTTTTATAAGTGTGATGGGGATTGGTTGTTTTTTGTGAGGGAGGGGTTTATTTATGGGTGGTGGAGTTTTTTTTGAGGTGTGGATGGGAGTTTTTTTAGTGTGATTTGGTGATAGTTTTTTTTGAGGTGTGGGTTTATTTCGTAGTATTCCAATATCCCCTTGGTATTACTACTTATAAAGAAGAATGTGAGACATGAAACGCTCCAAAAGGAGCGGGCGTCACAACACTTCCAGAGCCTCATCATATTTCCTGTGCCTCATGTGCTAATTATCGATACCTTAAAACGAGTTAGGAGGGCGGTGCACTCCGCATATGCTCAACGGGGGGGTAATCTCCTACGCTTCGCTTCTGGTGCTCTACTTCCCTCCCCTACAAGCTTGTGCTTTATATAGTTATCTGGCGAATATAATCAATATGCCTTGATGTTGTGTAATCATAAGTTGTGATGCCATAACTTGTAACTTATACCAGTAAGATATGGGTCTAAGATGATAAGGGAAGATATAGTTATGCGCTTAAGTTTGTATCATGGCTTGTGTGTTCATGTTCTCATGTGCTCGATTATTCAGTTGTGTCGTTGGTGTTTGTTGTCGTAATGGTTTTTGTTCGATATTTTTGTATCAAATTGCTAAAGCTACGTGTAAAAGGTCGAACAACTTTCTAAAGCAGTTTTTAATTCTGATACGCACATTTCATATACTGTATAAGCAGTAGCAAACTGATGTAACACCTTCATTACTTCTTCTTACTTGATTATTTGTCTGACTTTGTGTGAATATATTTTTAAATCTTGAATATATTTCTTAAATTTTCCTTTCTCATGCAGACTTTAAGCAGCATATGCAGCCAGGTTAAATTGGAATGAAATATAACAAGTGGTTTGAAGCGATGTAAAACTATGTGATGAGAGCATAATTGGTTGTTTAAGGGGACACCGGTGCTGTAATGAAGAGTCGGCAGTTGGAAACACTAGTATAAGGGGTAAGATTTACTTCTTAAATTGAATATTAAATGTTCATTTCTGGTGGTGGTGTGCATAATATATATATAAGTGACTCAGTGAAATTTAGAATTGATATAAAGGTATAGGGGTGTAGGTTACTTCGACATAATTATATATATATTATAATATATATATAATATATATATATATAATATATATTTATAACTATTAATATATATTATATATTATAATTATATATATCTATATATTATATACATTATATTATATTAGTTTATATTATTTATATATATATATATTATATATAGTTGCATAAGAGCTGAATTTTCAGGCAGTAACTTTATATCATTGATCGTTAAGATATAAAGCATGCATTTTTTTTTTTAAACAACTCATCAATAGCAACATTATCAATTATGACTTGCTTATAAAGTGTTAAATTTTTCTTGCTAATTCAGAGCCAACCGATACAGTAGATTCACTCAGCAAACCGATTCAAAGACGATTTAGTCACCCTTAAACCCAACCACGTATATATATTATATTATTATATAGATTTCATCTTTAATACCCACTACGAAAAAACCGTTTTGACCAATTGGATTACAATGAGCTCAACAAACGAGTCCTTTCCTCTCCCTCCTTCAATATTGGAACAGTCACTGTGAGAGCTGAAGAAATCGGACTTGTTTTAGTCATACTTCTCCTGTGGGCTGGGGCAATTTCACTTTTTATAAACAGGTTAGTGCTTACATTTATAATAATTTATAATTTATCATTTATCATTTATCAATTTATCAATTTATAATTATTTAGAATTTTTTAAATTTCAAAAACCTTATTCAGAAAATAAACAATCTTCACATTTCTTAAGATTTACGCATACACACGCTTTTAATATACAGTTCTTACTAGCGGTATTGTGATTATTATATACTTAATTATGGATGATTCAGGATATATTTATCTGAAAGGAGGCTACTGGGAATGCAGATTGTTTTCTTACATGATACGGTCAGTTGTGTCCTTTGGGCCCCATAAATAATAAAAGTTTAATTAAATTTAAGTAATTAAGTTTAAGGCAGGTTTGGTGAGGACCAGAATCCAGCGCACCACGCATCGCACAATTAGCGCACCGAGCCCATACAGTGTGCGTGGACGCTTACGTTACTTCGGTGTGACACACACACACGGGCTCATCCGTACACGGTACCACACTAACGCATCACAACTCCATATTGACTTGCTAATTGCATTCTTTGCACCTGGACCTGATAAATTATGTGCCAAACGCACCAAAATGGCGAACGAGCAACCGCACCGAACCGTCACCGCACTGCACACCCGCAAACCTTTACAACCTGGACACACGGTGCGGACAAGGGGCACCACACCGCGCGTGCGATCGGGGCCAAACACTAGATCTTAAGGATTGAGCTTCAATGTAATCCATTAATATATAATTATAAACCGTTATGATAACAGAATTATATTAGCAAGGTAGAAGGTAATGATAATAAATAATAATAATAATTACAATAATAATAATAATTAATCAATAATAATAATAATAATAATAATAATAATAATCATAATTTTTCTATGATATTTTTTCAAATAATTATTTTTATGTCATATTTTGCGCTTCAGAAAGCAGAATTATTAAATGTAGATTATCTTGAATATTTTATATTTTAGGTAAAAAGACCTTCTTCTTCTCTTCTCTTCTTCTTCTTTATATACCTTACATTTCTACCTATCTCTTTTGTGTCTTCCTATGCTTCTCACGCGTTGCTCGCATTTCTTTCTTCTTTCTTCTTTTCTCATCTTGTTATATTCTTTTCCTCTTTCTTGAACTTAGCAAATCAATTCATCTTCTTACTTACTACCGTTTTGCTCAAATGCCTACAAATAGCCTATCACACATCTTCTTAAGGGTAGATTTTAAACTTAACCGTATTTTATTACCATACTTCAGATCTCATTCTAGTGAGCCAATTTGGGTTTTATTAACTTCATTAAAGCATTTTAAGAAAAGACTGTGAAGAATTACCAACACGAAGAGAAGGAGATGCACTCTAAATGATATGGAACTTTTTTCAGATTAATTATATGTTGTAAGCTTGAGCTGCTCTATCGTGTTAAGCAGCGCAAGTTGAGTTATCACTGAGCATATTTTTTCATGATTCGAAAATTGCTGAAATTATTTTCACATAAAACTGGAAATTTCATGTCATGTAAAAGGTTGATGAAATGGGAAAACGCTAAAAGGAAAAGACAATAACAATACTTTGTGAAACACACTTTTATACATATACACAACTTCTATAGTGAACTCATCATATATATTGAGATTATATAGTAATTTTAACTATATTATATATAAAGTAATAATATATTATATATAATTTATATATAGTATGAATAAACTATATAATATATATATACTGTGATATACTAAAATTTATATACTCACTATATAAATCTATATATTATATATATATATCTCATGGTTATCACTATTAATATATATAATATATATAATTTCATATATATATATATATTATATAATAATATATAGCCACTAGTAAGATATAATATATATATTAGTATAGCTTAAAATATAACTTGTAATATATATTTATATCTAATATATATTTGATGTTATTTATATATAATTAGGATGTATATGTTAAAATAATTTATATATATAAGGAACAGTTATACAAGTAATAAATATATAATATAATATATATGTATATATATATAGTATAATATGAATATAATTATAAACTATATGTAGTATATATAATCTTGGGTGAATAATTATATATATATTATATATAACTCTCAGTGGCCGTAACATCCCAGCAACTTTTTAACTTTCTCTTACTCGTGCTCTCTCTCTCTCTCGTCTCCTCTCTCCTCTGACTCTCGGTCTCTCTTCGAATACTACGTCCTCTCTCTCTATTTATTTATTATATATTTATATATACCCTCAATGGTTAAATATTTATTGTTTAATTTTATATATGAATAATATTTAATATTAGATTTATTTAATTTAATTTATATATTATATATATGATATTAATAAGTATATATATATAATATATATATATATATATATATTAATTATATATTAATATATATATTATATATTATATATAACTAATAATATAATATATTACCATTGTTTTATAATATACTATATATATAGTATTATATATATTTATTATAATATATTAATATTAATATATATTAATGTTATAATAATTTATATTTATATATATAATATATATACACTATATATATTATATATTATAGTAATATTAATATTTATATAATATTTATATAATATATTATATATTTATAATATATATATTTTATATTTATTTATATTATCATTAATATATATATTAATATATATTATTTATATATATATTATATTAATATATATATATTATATACTTATATATATATTATTTTACTTTATATATATATATTATAATATATATATATATATTAATAATATATATATATATATATACTATATATTATACTATTATTATATATTATATTATATATATATATATAGTATATATATATATTTTATATATTAATTATATTTAATTTATTTATATATATTTAATTATATATATATATATATTTAATTAATATATATATATATTATATATAATATATAATATATATATATATATATATATATATTATATATCTATATATATATATTATATATTAAATATATATATAGATTTCTAGTTAAAGAGCCTCTAATTCAACACTTCCTAGCTCTGTAAATTTATAAATAATTTTTTAAAGAACTTTCCACTTTCTGCTTAGATAGTCTTCAAAATCATTTCGAAATATACTTACTAAAGAGATGAAAGTTTCGTTTCGGGACTTTATCCTTGGTCCCCTCTTCAGAACTAAAATTTTTTATAAATATATTGACAAACAAAGCAAAATAATAAAAAATATATTGTAAAAAATTGCAATCTTCAATAAAAAATGAAATATAGGAATTTCAAGTTTCAAAAGACAGAGTGGCCGATCAATTCGTGGTATCCTTTATTGTAAATAAAACGTCATCAAAAGGTTCCATTAACATAAAGACAATTTGTTAATCTCAAATATAAATTTATGCCAAAATTATTTACTACATATTTTTTATTCATTGCTGATATTGGAAGGTGATTTTTTAAAAAGAGAAAGAGTGACAAATAAACCTCTGAAATTGCAGTCATTTTTTTTTTTTTTTTTTTTTTTTTAAAACATCTAGCGTTTATATCTTCAATTTAAATTTTTTTTTTTTTATTAAGTTGTGGATATGGTATTTGAAAACAAACATATCCCCCTAATTATGAATATTACTTTTTGTATCATCATGATATAATACTCAAATCAAACATTATCTCCCGAAATTTTCAGGTTTATAATCTTTCGAAAACAAAAGATAAATAAAATATGAAGATATATTGAAAAAAAAAAATCGATCTACTTATACTTTAAGGGATTAATCTAATTATCATAATTTAATATATATATAATATATTTACTATATTTATTTAATATATTATATTATATATTATATACGGCCTAATACATAACTATTGTGGGAATTTTGGAAATTTGAGTTATGTCCCAATTAATATAATTTTTTTTCTATAATAACTAAAACAACGTTTTTGCCCCATATATATTGATTTATGACAATATTTTAAATTGTTTACAAAGTTTAAATGGTGTTAACATATATTTTTAATATTTTTCTTGTATAATTCTAAAGTATTTTTTGGTAAAATATTTCATAATATATTATTATAGTTTGTTTTATAATTATAGGTTTTTTTATAATAATCACTTATTATGTTATCTCGTATTTAAATTTATTTTATTTATATGGACATTTGGTGTGTGACTAAAATAATTTTATACTCTATTTTAGGTTCACTAATGATATGATATCTTCGCTTAATTTTGCTTTGGGCAGGATTAGTCCTAAAATATATATATATAGTGTATAAAATAAAGCGTTATTAAATAGTTGTCTATTCTTTATCCTGTTTCTTTTTTTTTATATAAAAGATATTATATTATACTTTATTCTGTAATTTATTATAAACTTTTAACAAAAAATGGTCTTTCGCAAAATTTTTTACCTAATTATATTATCGTTAAATAATTATTGCAAAAACTAGTAGTTTTTCTTAAGATTTTCATTACTCCGTGCTAGAGCAGAGATAAAGCACAAAACGTTAGTGCATAGGAGTCGCCATCTGATATACTATATATAACTATATTATAATATAATAATATTATTAATTACTTCTATATAATATATTAAATTTCCCCTCGGGCTCTCTTATTTGGGGGTCCGAGTCTCTTTTCCAGAAAACCACGGCAAACTTCACACCGTGGTGGAGCACAGGTTTTAAGGAGGATGATTATACTGATGTTGTTTTCTGAATGAGAATGTGAGTGTGTTAAGAGCAATTCAACTAGGAGATTTGAAAGTAGGATAGTTTCAGGCTCATGGTAAGCATTTATTGCCAGACGAGGAGATGGAAATTCTTGAGGTCGTAATCGATGGCTTTGTATTGACTTGAAGCTGCCGGATTGTGCCGGTCTCAGTTGGAGAGGGAGAATTTTGCATCTTACCGTGGAGTAAGTGGGGCTTTTGCGCAGTATAAAGATGGGATAATATCTCTGGGAATAGGAATGGTAAGTTAATGAGGCTTAGTTTGTTTATGTGGGTTGTTAAAGGTATCGTTAGTTGAAATGATGTATGAATTTAAATATAAATGATTTGATTTGAAGCGAGTGGGTTGTTATGGGGGACTGGATGGGATGGTTCTAAGAGTTCGCCTAACATACAATACGAGGTTGAACTGCAAGATACGAGGGAGGGGATTATTGAACGATGTATTTAAAAAGGAATGTATCTTGTAGGGTAGTTTATGTTAAAGCAATTGGCTGAAAGAGTAAGGGAAAAATGGTTCTGGTAGCGTAAAAATTGATTCCTAATTATAGTGTCAAAGTGTTGAGTATACTTAAAGAATGATAGGAAGGTTTTTTGTCCGATTTTGTCCAGTCTTCAAATAAAAATCATCTTTCATGTAGGTATTTTGTTGGGATTTAGGGGTTTGGTATTTTTTTTTTATTTTATAAGAGCATGGCTTCTTGTTTTTATCGTAGTATGAGAGCCTATTTATGTGGTTTTTTGGGTATTTTTTTTTTTTCGTACAGTTTAAAGATAATGTTTTCAGATTTAGTTAGGCAGAAGGTTAAGTGAAATAAGTAGAACCAGGAGATGACTTATTTGTCTCCAGATCGTAAGTTGATATAGAGAAATGATTTCTGAGAAGAAATTTGTTTATAAACTAGATATGTGGTATTTGTTTAATTTTGAAAAAAATTTTATCTTTTGTTGAATATATTATAATATATTTTATGGATTTTATGTTGCTTAATTCAGGTAGTAGCTCGTGGCTGGCGAATTGTTTACATACGTAATAATATGAGATATTGTGTACGGTATTATGTGGCTGCGGGACAACAGGACGATATGGAGAAATAAAGATGGGAGTTTAGTAGAGGAAGGTGCGGGGACAACCATATAAGGATAATAATTAGTTGAAGGGAGGCGAGATAATTAAAACAAAAAATTTACTATTTTTCTTTCTCTTCTTCAACTGTACTTGTATAACATTGCAAAAAAACTGCTATATGTAATATTTAGGTATTTTGAGAGGAGATGAATGTGGCGATATACGAGGGACAGTATGGTTCGTGTAACGGCTGGACGGTAATTTGACAATGTTGGGCGTTATTCAAATGTCAGAACAGGTTGTCTAAGTTTTATGCAGTTCGCTTATAACTTGACTCCCCTCGAAGATAAATTGAAATTGGGGGGAGGTTGTGTTATTTAGTTGCTTCAAAAGCATGCAAGGTTTGCGCT